>JAODAL010019340.1:0-72347 GCA_025379985.1 Phyllomedusa bahiana | reverse complement strand
TGGACAAGATCTCTGATCAAGGGGAAACAAAGGAGGAACATACTAATTCTCGAATAAGGAGAGAGCAAAAAATTCGGGGGGCTCTGTAGGTGACACAGACAAGGTCCGGAGCAGAAGTAGTATTATGGGAATACCCTTTTAAAGGAAGGTTTCCGTCATAAGAAGTGATTGTATAGAATATTTGCTGATCAATAGTGATGTAAAGAGGGAAACCCACTGATCGTCATGATAAAGGAGCAGCAGTGGTGAATGAGGATGGCTCTGCAACCAACACAGACAGGCTGGGAATGGAAGTAGCATAATGGGAATACCCCTTTAAGGGGGTTTTCTCACCATACTGTTTAACTAAGTCACAAACTTTTCATCCATTCTCCCTTGTCAGGTTGTGGGTGGTTCTATATCAGTGATTAGCATACTTAGCTTCTCTTTATTTATCTGAGGCATTGCAGAGATATAATTGCAGGCAATTTAAAGTTCGGTAAACAAAGTTACATGTCCTCTAAGGAGTGAAAACAATTTGCTAATCTGTAAACAAAAGTTAATCTTGTTAGAGGTAATGAGTCTCCTCATAGTAAGCTCTGTGTATGGTGATGTTACTCCCTGCTCTCTGTCTAATCAGGAAGGAAAATATGGACGGTAAAAAGAGAAACGTGTGTGCACTCAGAGCAGATGAAATCTCTCTTATTTCATGACCAAGGTAAAATCAAAGGACTAATGTAGCTTGAAAAAGTCTTTAATTACCTGTCCATACATGTTGAAAGCTAATCTTTGTAGTGCAAAAAAAAAAATCCTTTACAGGAATTTTCATATCATAGGAAGTTATGGCAGAGAATACTGATCAGTGGGGATGCAGTCATCATCATGATGAAGGAGCAGCAGTGCTGAATCAGGGTGGCTGTAAGGCCTCGTTCACACGGCTTATTTCAGAACGTATTTACAACGGATTTCCGATGTAAATACGTTCTGAAATCAGTTGAAAATCAGTTTTCAAGTAACTGTCACTAAGTGTGGCACGTATTTTTAACTGATTTTTCCCGACGGATTCACCATCTACAATCCCTTGTAGGTGGTGAATCCGTCCGGAAATAATTGACATGTCAATTGTTTTTCCCTCCGGATTGCCGTCGTCAATCCGCGGCGGCAATCCGGAACGGAAAATTTTTCGTCGTGAAACGACGAGCCGTATTTTTTTATTGAAATCAATAAAAATAGGCTGTGACTTTTTTCGGACGGATTTGCCGACGGATTTTTCCGTCGGCAAATCCGTCCGAAATAAGCCGTGTGAACGAGGCCTAAGGCCACACACGCAAGGTCAGAAACAGAAACAACATGATAGGAATACCCCTTTAAAGGAATTTTTCTATCATAGGAAGTGATGGCACAGGAAACTTACTGATCAATAGGGATGCAAAGAGTGATCCCCACCGATCTTCATGATGAAGGAACAGCAGTGCTGATTCGGATCACCAAAGCCAACACAAACAAGGTCAGGAATGGAAGTAGTGTGATGGGAATAGCCCTTTAAAATAATTTTCCTATCCTAGAAAGTAATGGCACAGGATACTCTCAGATTGAGGGAGCTGCAATGAAGGAACCTAACTTATCCTTAAAGGGGTTGTCTCACTACAATGACTCATCTTACCTCAGTCCTGTTTTCTTGGTTTCATTTTGAATTCAGGGGCGTGTTTACTGGCTTCTATTAGGCTGCAGTAGAAGCCAGGTCTGTAGCTATAGCAACCAGTGCTGGCAGCCTATCAGGAGAGATTGAACAGGTCTGTAGCTATAGCAACCAGAGGAGTTGATGCAGCCCATACAAGAGGGGATATTTCAGAATAGGTAGGACACTGTTAATGGACATATATTGCAAAGTGACTTGTTTTTGCAAGATCTTTAACATAAAAAGCAATCCTTGTAGTGAGACAACCCCTGAAGGCGAAGCAGTGATTATTCGGGTGGTTCTGTAGACTACATAGACAAGGTCGGAAACGGAAGCAGCGTGATAGGAATGCCCCATTAAAGCCACTGTGTCCTTTACAAGAAGCAATTGTCCCGTAATAACCTCATGTGACCTCCTTCCCTGCTCCAGAATGACATTAAATAGTCTTCAGCTTAGTAAGGGTTAATCATTACATTGCACTGGCTAAGCTCATACAGAAGAAATGTGTTGAATCACTGGTTTTTAGCTTTGACATACGCAGACCATATTTGGATGGATGAAACCTAAACATTTATGAAATGGGGAATTCTATCCTCTGATCTTCAAATACACAAGAATGGCCGGGACGACGGGAACCTTCACTGTCTGATGTTACTTTGAACAAGAGTCTTCAGCACAGATTCCGCAATTAAAGATTCATCAGTGAATGATCAGTACACATTGAGAGGGGACTCTGGGCTGAACTTGTAAAGGTGGGTTTTAATTATCACAAATTTTATATTGTAAAGTTGTGAAAATCTTTTCTTCTGCTTTGTTATGGATTTGGTGGATTCAGGTTTTTCGGTACAGAAGCTCATAGGATTGAAGCAAAAACCAAACTTAAAGGGGCTGTCCAGTTTATTTTCTTATTTAGTTCATTAGACTCACTATGGCCTAAACAGTTTTTATAGACTTTATTGAATTTATATGTATTTTATACCAACAGTTAGGGGTGGCTACACTAAAGAAGCACTGGCCTCTTGACTTGCACACATGCCCAACAGATAATTATCTACTGGTCATACATACCAGTCAGTGAGCAGGCAGGCCGACACCTCCCTCCTAGAATGGGCGTCACACTATGCAAATGTGTGGAGGTCTGGGCAGACACCAAGGGCCACATTTCAAAATTGTTTTTTTCTGTTTATTTAAAATAAAAAAATTTTGGGGTTCTTATTGCTTTTTATAAAAACTGTTATTGCCCATCCACTGCGGCAAGGTGACCTCAATACAGATGGGAACCTACACCAAGGGCCACATGTATGAAAACGGTCTAGGTCTAAAATTCACTTTCTTCCCATGGCAACCAATCAGAGCCCCTTTCATTTTTCCAGAGCACTATATGAAATGAAAGGGGCGCGCTGATAGGTTGCTATGGGCAACAAAGTGAATTTTAGACCTAGACCGTTTTCATACATGTGGCCCTTGGTGTAGGTCCCTATCTGTATTGAGGTCACCTTGCTGCGGTAGAGAGGCAATAACAGTTTTGATCAAAAATGTGCAATAAGAACCTCAAAATTTCATGTATTTTACAGTAGCAGAAATACATTTTGAAAAAAATTCCGATATTCCCTTTGACTGTTTTTTGGCTTTTATAGAGTACTGCTGAGTTTGTGTTGCGTTTGCATTGATTTTGCTGCTACCCCAGCGTGCACCTACACTAATGTCTTTGGAATTATTTTGGATGTGTTGACCAATCTTTATTTCTTGGATTGTTTGCATGGCAGAGTGGTTGGCCTCCATTTTGGTTGTGCACTCTGCCCATTCACATAGATTGTTTTTAATCAGAGCAGAATGTAGTTGGGACCTTCTCTCCCAGAGAATGTGGCAGGCTAAACAGGCACCAAGTGAGGTAAAATGTTAGAGTAGGTTCCCATCTGTATTGAGGTCACCTTGTTGTGGTAGATGGGCATTTACAGTTTTGATCAAAAATGTGCAATAAGAACCTCACATTTTCATGTATTCTAAAGTAGCAGAAATGTTTTTTGAAAAAATTCCTATATTCCATTTGACTGTTTTTGACAATTATATAGTGCTGCTGATATTGTGTTGTGTGACATAGCGTTCAGGGAGGACAATAGGTAGCTACATTATAGAGGCAACAATATCAAGACCAGTGTGCATGCCTAGCAGATGATTATTTTAAGGGTATGCAATGGAAGCAGTCACACCCCAACCCTGGTGCCTGAGGGGCACAAAGGCCCCTCTGCCACATAAGAAGATACCAGTGTTATAAATGGCACATGGTAGATGGATGTGATTGTGATCCACATTTTGCGCTGGAGCTTTAAGTTATGTCTCTAGATAAACATACGCATTTTTACATTTCCACCAATTGTACAACAGCCATGAAAGTATATAAAGGGCATACCTCGTATAGTTCTGCTTTCATCACCGAGGATATTGTTATACAGTCCCCACGAGAAAACACTGGAACATGTTACTTCTAGAAAGACAAGTAAAGTATTCTTGGAGTGAGGATGGAATTCCTTTCCAATTTTCTACGATAATGTGCAGTGCATGGTTTTGACTGGAGAATTCCCTCTGGGATTTATCATAAAGGGATATTTCACTTAAAATTTTTTTCTATAGATTGACATGAGCTGTAATGGTCTACATAAAAAATATGTTTTTACCAATTACCAAGGAGAGATAATAAGATGATATTAGTGCTATCAGTACGGAATAGACTTGAAAAAGGTGAATTTACGAATTTTGTTCAACTTTTTTTTAATAGATCATTTTTGAACCTTCACAGGCTACCTTTAAAGGTATTGAGGCGAGAATTAGGCATTTTATGGCACAGTCGAAAATTCTTCCACTATTCAAAAGCTTCCATCTTGAGGACCTATGTCAGGGTAGAGAGCTGGGGCGACATGTATGTACAGGGCTGCACCAGAAGTCTGGCTTCTTTTCAGCTCTAAGACTAGTGTAGCCCCGTTCACTATATTTTTAATCGGGCGCACTCCAATATCAGATGAATTACAAAGTGCCCGCGGCACTTTGTAATGTACCTGATTTCGGGGGGCGCGCTGTAGCCGTGTCACACTACAACCGTATGAAGCTACACATTTATAGCTTCCGTACAGCAAATCCAGGCACATTACTGCTGGAACAGGTAGAGCACTTTAAAACTGGTTTACCTGAGCCTGAATTGTCATTTCTATGCTAGAATGCATCTGCTTTATGACCTGCTGTAGACCAGGCAACAGTAAATAGTAATCCGGCTATTTTTTAAAACAAACACTTTAATTCTTTTCGCCTTAAAATGCATACATACGCCCAATCTCCTTTGACGTTATGCAATAAAGTCAAGTAAATAGATAGGATACTTAAGTCGTAAGTTGCGGCGGACCGCCGTTCAAATGTAGTGTCCACAGACCATCTCGGTCTTCATCCCGACGGGGTTTCCTCGGAGGTACGCCAGGAGACCGGGCTGAGCGCACGTCTAGTAGCGACGTTTCGAGACAATGTTGCCTCTTTCTCAAGCATGCGCACTTCGATGCAAACGTCCCTTATAAAGGAGCGCAACATCCGGATAAAAACAACAATAAAAACAATCTCATAGGAACATCTTTAGACTAAAGCTTTCATTTATGCCTTTAGGGGCTAGTGAATCCATATAGTGGATCCAATAAGCCTCTCTCTGCAGCAGCTTCTTAGTAATCCCTCCGGGTTCACAATTGCTTATCCTCTCCAGAATGCACCACCTTAACTCTGCTATTCCATGTCTCTCCTTGACCCAGTGTCGGGCCAGTGAGGTTTCCCCATGTCTACTACCTTCATCATTTTTAAATGCATTAAAGTCTTCTTTTTTCATAAACTGCCTGATCACTGACCTATGCTCATTTAACCGGATCTTCATCTGCCTGCTCGTCTGTCCTATGTAAGTTTTCCCACACGGGCATTTGATCATATACACGACATTGTTACTGTCACAGGTATGAAACCCATGTATCTTAACTGGAACCCCTTTCGTGGGATGCGAGACATGCTCCCCCTTAATTATGGAGGAACAATTCTGGCATCGTAGGCATGCAAAAGTTCCCACCCGTTTAGATTTTACCACCTTCTCTTGTTTGTTCTTTTTTTGTGATGTCAGATTTTATGAGTTGTTGCCCCAATGTTCTCCCTTTCTTAAAGATCCATCTGGGGGCATCTTTAAATAGATGCCCAAATTTAGGATCTGACTGTAGGATCTTCCAGTTTCTTAAAATCGCTTTCTTAATCAGGGTGGTGTGGGCATCATACTTGCAAACGTATGTGGGCCGCTTATCTTTTTTCTTGGCCTTAGTTCTCAATAGGTCACTTCGGGGTATGCATGCCACTTGTTGACCTACAGCTGAAATTTCGGCCCTATCATACCCACGATCGACAAACTTTTGAACAATCATATCCATATGGCTTGCGTACAGGTCGTCATTTAAGCATATACGCCTCGCCCATATAAATTGAGATTTACAAATACCTCTAAAGGTTTGTGGGGCATGTTGACTATTTTTGTGTAGCATATTGTTGCAGTCTGTTTCCTTTGTAAACAGAGAAGAAATCAATCTATTGTTTCCAGTTTCTTTTTTCACCCATACATCTAGGTAGGAGATAGTTTCACTATTTTTTGTAGCAGTAAATTTAATAAGTGGATGGACCCCATTGATATCGTCGACGAAGTGCTCCAACTCACGATCGGTCCCAGTCCAGAGGAGGAACACGTCGTCGACGTATCTGAGCCAACATCTGGCTCGATTATATAGGGCATTTTTTCTAACAAATTCCCTTTCAAAATATTGCATGTAGATGTTAGCGTAGCTAGGGGCGGCCGGGGACCCCATAGACGTGCCCTGTAGCTGGAGAAAGAAGGTATCCCCAAACCTAAAGAAATTTTGAGTAAGTATCAAATCAAGTAGTTGCATCAGAAACGCAATCCCTCTATTTGACAATTTAGGATCCAGACATAGTGCTTCTCTCACCGCTTCCATACCCTCAGCATATGGAATATTAGTGAAGAGGGACTTGATGTCCAGAGTACACAGATATGTGACTTCGATACAATCGATATCCTCGATGGCCCTAAGGAATTGGCCTGTATCCTGTAAATTGCTTTGATCCCTCTTCACAATATTTTGCAAGTATGAATCCAAATAGACCGCTAGGGGCTCCAGCATGGAGTCGATCCCCGACACAATCGGTCGCCCTGGGGGGGACTGTAGAGACTTATGGATTTTTGGGAGCATATATAATATGGGGACCCTCGGATTAGATTTAGTTAAAAGGTTTTTTGTTCGTTCATCAATGATCCCCTGGGTAACCGCGTCTTGGAGCACCATATCTATTATACCACTAATCTCTTTTGTAGGATCGGACTGTAATTTTTTGTAGACCGATTGATCTTCAAGTTGGGACATTGCCTCCTGTAGATAATTTTCCGTATCCATAATAACCGAGACCCCGCCCTTGTCAGCCTTCTTTATGACAAGGGCGGGGCCTGCTCCAATCTGCGTTAAGGCTTGTCTTTCCTGCTTGGTTAAATTATTTCCCTTCCATCTCTTGACTCCCTCCCAGTGTTGCGCGACTTCCTGAATAACCAATTGCTGGAACACACTCAAAGCTGCGCTATTAACCTCAGGATCAAATAGGCTCCTATTCTTCAATCTAGTATAAACCTTATTATCAGGCATTAACGGGTTATCCTTCTCCTGTGAAAAATGCATTTTTAATCGGATACCTCTACAAAACTTATAGAAATCAACAGTGAAGTCAAACAAATTAGTCTCCTGTGTGGGGACATAATTTAGTCCCTTCTCCATAACTGCTTGCTGACATGGTGTGAGAGTTCTGGATGAGATGTTGCACACTAAAGAGGGTACAGTTTCCTCCTGTTTCTTGTGCCCCTTCGAACCGACATTGTATTGGTGTTTGAGGCGGGTGGTCTCCCTCCTCGTTTCTCCATACTGCCCGCCTCTTCTAAAAAATCGCGATTGCCCTGCCCTCCTCTTTGGCTAGATGTCGATCTGTCTGATTGTTCATCCGTGCCAGATGATGCCTGATCATTACGATCGTAGTATCTTCTATTGCGGTTTCGGGAGATCTTCCTCTCCTCCGCCCATGTGTAGACCCGGTTATACACATAGTCTTTCGTATCCCTCTCAAATTTTTTAAGCTTATTCTGCAAGAGAGAAAGTTTAACTTTATCTATGGTAGATGCTAACTCATTGTTGGTCTTTGTGTACACCTCTGCGGTACTGTTGCGTTTAAATTCCTCATCGCAGCTCTTTAGATCTTCTTTAAGTGCATCTATGGCTAATTGCAGGTGCTGTACCGTAAGGTACATGAGGTCAATAGAATAGCTATTGCTAAGGGCATACCAAAGCTCTTTGTATTTGCTGTCATCTGGTAGTAATATCGGCTGAAGGGTGCTTCTAAGTCCTCTCGGGATTCGCGCTGCCTTAATATATTCTGTTAACGTCGTGGCATGAGAGGTAAGATTTGCCTCTTTTCTTTTAAGCTGTTCTAGCTTTCTTGCATAATTCGTTGGTGCTTCATCTTTCGCTTTATCCCATTTTAAACCTGTAGATTCTGCTTGTTTCAATATATTGAATTTATCAGTCTCTGTAAGACAGAATAAATTGTCAAATAGAGAGATTGCGTTTCTGATGCAACTACTTGATTTGATACTTACTCAAAATTTCTTTAGGTTTGGGGATACCTTTTTTCTCCAGCTACAGGGCACGTCTATGGGGTCCCCGGCCGCCCCTAGCTACGCTAACATCTACATGCAATATTTTGAAAGGGAATTTGTTAGAAAAAATGCCCTATATAATCGAGCCAGATGTTGGCTCAGATACGTCGACGACGTGTTCCTCCTCTGGACTGGGACCGATTGTGAGTTGGAACACTTCGTCGACGATATCAATGGGGTACATCCACTTATTAAATTTACTGCTACAAAAAATAGTGAAGCTATCTCCTACCTAGACGTATGGGTGAAAAAAGAAATTGGAAATAATAGATTGATTTCTTCTCTGTTTACAAAGGAAACAGACTGCAATAATATGCTACACAGAAATAGTCAACATGCCCCACAAACCTTTAGAGGTATTTGTAAATCTCAATTTATACGGGCGAGGCGTATATGCTCAAATGACGACCTGTACGCTAGCCATATGGATATGATTGTTCAAAAGTTTGTCGATCGTGGGTATGATAGGGCCGAAATTTCAGCTGTAGGTCAACAAGTGGCATGCATACCCCGAAGTGACCTATTGAGAACTAAGGCCAAGAAAAAAGATAAGCGGCCCACGTACGTTTGCAAGTATGATGCCCACTCCACCCTGATTAAGAAAACTATTCTAAGAAACTGGAAGATCCTACAGTCAGATCCTAAATTTGGGCATCTATTTAAAGATGCCCCTAGATGGATCTTTAAGAAAGGGAGAACATTGGGGCAACAACTCATAAAATCTGACATCACAAAAAAGAACAAACAAGACAAGGTGGTAAAATCTAAACGGGTGGGAACTTTTGCATGCCTACGATGCCAGAATTTTTCCTCCATAATTAAGGGGGAGCATGTCTCGCATCCCACGAAAGGGGTTCCAGTTAAGATACATGGGTTTCATACCTGTGACAGTAACAATGTCGTGTATATGATTAAATGCCCGTGTGGGAAAAACTTACATAGGACAGACGAGCAGGCAGATGAAGATCCGGTTAAATGAGCATAGGTCAGTGATCAGGCAGTTTATGAAAAAAGAAGACTTTAATGCATTTAAAAATGATGAAGGTAGTAGACATGGGGAAACCTCACTGGCCCGACACTGGGTCAAGGAGAGACATGGAATAGCAGAGTTGAGGTGGTGCATTCTGGAGAGGATAAGCAGTTGTGAACCCGGAGGGATTACTAAGAAGCTGCTGCAGAGAGAGGCTGATTGGATCCATTATCTGGATTCACTAGCCCCTAAAGGCATAAATGAAAGCTTTAGTCTAAAGATGTTCCTATGAGATTGTTTTTATTGTTGTTTTTATCCTGGATGTTGCGCTCCTTTAAAAGGGACATTTGCATCGAAGTGCGAAAGCTTGAGAAAGAGGCAACATTGTCTCGAAACGTCGCTACTAGACGTGCGCTCAGCCCGGTCCCTGGCGTACCTCCGAGGAAACCCCGTCGGGTTGAAGACCGAGTTGGTTTTGTGGACACTACATTTTGAACGGCGGTCCGCCGCAACTTACGACTTAAGTATCCTATCTATTACTTGACTTTATTGCATAAGCAAGGGAGATTGGGCGTATGTATGCATTTTAAGGCGAAAAGAATTAAAGTGTTTGTTTTAAAAAAATAGCCGGATTACTATTTACTGTTGGTGGGTACATGCGGGGTAGAGAGACCCCATATCCGTGCTATAAAGGATACTCAGTCAATTAAGTGGCTAGTTTTTCCATTATACACTGCTGTAGACCATCCCATTATTTTCAGGCGCATTCTACACTAGTATTATGCGCGATAAAATTGGCGCCTGGGCCCCAAAACTCATACATGTCGCCCCTGGATTTCCCAGGAGCAAAGTCCAAGCAGCCTTGTGGTGAGCTTTAGTGAAAACCGGGTGCTCCTCAGATTCCGCTCCCCAGCATACGTTATGCCAGCTCTCGATGTTTACCCAGAAGATCCACCTCCTGTCTCTGGTGAGTCTGACTGTGACAATGATATTATTCACTCACTGTGTTATTGGATCACTTTATGTTGGTATTATTGGAATACTGTATAAATAGTTATTTTTTCATATGCATTTATGGTATGTGGGCAGGATATTTATTATAGTTAGTGGATATCTGACCACTTGTTTGGGGGAGCACATGATCTATGTATTACCATATAGTCTATTGGATAACTAATGTGTCTCAACAATGTCTCGGGAACCAATGGGTCAAGGCAATGGAAGAAGCTCTGTGGCTCTTCATTTTTGTGATCCCAGCAGTTTGACTCCATATTAGTCCATCTTTAAAGTGGTACATCCATCACAGCAAGTGCTGCCAGAAGGGCCAATTACTGTAGCAAGCCATTTTCAAAGTTTATGTTATTAAAAATCTGTATGCTTTACCTATTACAGGCCTTTTTTTGCACCTTCAACTTGCCCTCTTGTCTCCTTGGTGACTGGCCACCACTGTGTACATTCAGTCACTGTGTGCTTTCGGTAATGCAGCGATACCTCACGCCTTGGCACTGACTCTGCTTCTCCTTGCACACAAAATAGGCAGTGCAGACAAGTGGTGCTGCCCTAACATCACCAGTACTGCTATTTAAACAGTTCACACTACACAGTGGTGACAAAAGAGCAAGTTTAAAGGGGTAGTCTCGCTACAAAGATTAGCTTTCAACATGTAGGGAACACTATATTTTCCAAATATATTGCGTTGTTCATTTTTTTTTTTTTGTTAAGGAGCTACAAGTGATTTTATCACTTTCTGTGCTCTCTCTGGTTCCCCAAATGACCGACCTGCTGTTTGTTCTATCTGATAGCAGGGAGTAACGTCATCACACAGGTGGAGGCAGCAGTGGCAGAACAGAACTCCTGACAGTGAGAGCTTGTTTGTTATCTGATCTTTCAGACAAAAGACAGTAATTACTGCTGTTTACTTAACTCCCTGGTCCTGACAGTATGAGATTTATCTAATTAGCAGGGGGTTTAATTTCACAAGCTCATCATGCTAATTACAGACAGCTTGACCAGGAAGTGACAGAGCAAAGCAGCATTATTTCATTCATGCCTAATATGAAACTTTGAGATGAGATAACCCATTTAAGCTGCAAAAAAGGCCTGTATTAGGTAAATCATACATATTTTTTTTAATAACCTCAATTTTGAAAATGACGTACTTTTCCGTAATTGGCCATTCCAGCAACACTTGCTCGGATGGGAATGCCCCTTTAAGGCTAGTCATACTGAAATGTCATAATTGTACATAGTGGGAAAAACCCCTTTAGGCTCTAGTTTACCTATAATATATAGTTGTCACCTGGACATGCCATGTGCATTTTATGAGAGTAACCCTGGAATTGAAATTTTCTTGCAGCTCCTTCTTTCATGCCTGCCTTGTATATTTGCGGGAAAGCTTGGCTTACATTACTTGAGAAGTATATAAAACAATCTTAAATCTAGACTGCAGCAGCTCTAAATTCTTTGAATTTTATAAAACAGAACAACCTACTTTGATCTCGCATGTCAACATCAGGTAATGTAAGCAGAGAGCTGGTTCCTAGCCGGCCGGCCTGTGTCATATTCCTCAACGCATTTTTACATACAAACAGCAGAACACTGAAAAATGTCAAGAAGAATATTTTATGCATTTTAGAAGATCAAACGGCAACTAGACCCCTGAAAGATGCAAAACCCAGATATGATGTCGGGAGAAATGATGCAACACATTCCGATCCTTCTCTTGATACCAATACACTCTTACACTCTAGCTGTTGGTGCCCCATCATTTTCAACCCATTAAGACCTAAACCCAACAGGAATAGCAGCGCCATAATTTTCCACCTTTTACACCAAATGAACCTGCTACAATAATTCAATTTCCCCGGTAGACTGTGTTTTATGTATTCAATTTTGTTGCTTATGTAGCACTTCCATAGTCTATAGAGCTGCACAGTGATTTAGATCATTCCTTGACCTTTAAAGGGGTTGTACAAAAAAGAGGCTCCGTCAGAAAGGGGTTAATGGGTCTGTCAATCTAATTTCTCTGTCTTAGGCACACATACACCAGGGCCGATTCCACAGGAAATGGCGTTGCTCAAATCTGTTCTTCTTTGGTTCCACACTGGTTTGACAAAACTTTTGGAAAAAAATTCAGGTTAATGACGTCGAAACCTGAATTTTTTTACTCTGACGCTAACTCTAAACTGGGTCCTAATTCTGACCTAAATTGGGGTACGGGGTTTCTTCGCTTTAACTGGACCGCAGAGTTTAATGGGGTGATCCGTGACAAAAAAAAGCTTGTAAAAAGAAAAAAAATCATACCTTGTAAATTCTCTGGTTCCAGTTCTGTGGCCGTCCTGGTAGTCCTGGCAGATGACGTCACCGTTCAGTCTTCACGCGAGCCTTCACCCATTTACCAGTCAAAAAACAAAAACTGGTCAGCACATCCGTTTTGAAAAATAAACGTATAGGTACACGCTGGTGTGGCAGTCAAAAGCTATGCAAACACAACACAATATCAGTAGTGCTCTAAAATCACTAAAAACAGTCACAAAAAGATAAGAATTTTTTGGAAAAGCATTTCTGCTGCTATGAAATACATGAAAAAACTTGAGATTCTTAGTGTATATTTTTGATCAAAACTGTAAATGCCCACCTATCGCAGCAAGGTGACCCCAATTCAGGTGGGAACCTAAGCTACGCAGTTTTGATAAAAAATGTAAATGCCCACCTACCGCACTCTTATCGGAACTCCAGATGCTCAGTGGATGGATATCCAATCCTGAATCAATCTTCGAAAATTTCCACGGCACACCAGTATGCGCCTCAAAGGATACAAGATCCAATATTTATTTTTAAACAGGAAATAGATAAATTCTTCAAATTATAGACGTCATGAAGTATATGTCATTATTTATGCTGAAGCCCCCTATCTTGGGCGACTGGGTTTCATGTCTGCTCTGCTACCGCTGTAGCCTCCCTGTGGGTGCCACGGTGACCTGGGGCCCCGCTAGTATACTTACCCGTCCTGGTTCCTGCCCGTACTGCGGCGAGCATACGTGTCTGGCGACGGGGCCTGCCATCACCAACTCACCAACCCTTGATCCTGCTTCCTGGTGTCCTGTGTGTGCACTGGCACCCACTTGGGCGCACGCGGCTCTGCACTATTTAAAGGGACAGTGTCCCAGTTGCCTGGCCAGTGACCTTCGACCTTCTGGGATATAAGGAGCTTCCTGCCCTTGCTCTAGAGTCAGTTCATTATTGTCTATCAGAGCTCCTGACCTGCTCCTGGGTTCTGCTGGTCCTAAGTTAACCCCTGAGATTCCTGAAGTCAGTTCATTATAGCCCATCAGAGCTCCTGACCTCCTGGCTGCTGTTATCTGTTCCTGCACTTGTGTTTATTCCTATTGTTCCTGCCGTTGCACCAGTCCAGTTATTCCTTGCTGTATTCCTGCCATTGTACCCAGTGGCGTAACTTGAAGCTCCTGGGCCCTGATTCAAAGAATGAAATAGGGCCCCCCCAGTTACCATGTGTCTTTACAATCCTGGTGTCTTCTTATGTGGTAGAAGGGATTTTGGACCCCCCTAGGCTGCTGGGCCCCCTATAGCTGCGCCCCTGATTGCACCAATCTATCAATTCCTGCTGTTCATGTCGCTGTATCAGTCTGCTACCCTCCTGGGACCTGTAGCCCTCCTATGGCTATACACCTGTTGTAGCCATGTCAGCCATGTCAGGGGTAGCGACCTGGGGGTTCCCCTCAGCGAAGTTTGTTCCGGCCTTGCGGCAGGCTCCAGTGAACAGCAGGGGCCCCTTAGGGTGCTTTCACACGGTGCGTTTTTGAAGCGTTTTTGATGAGTTTTTTTGTGCAGAAAGCCACAGCAATTAATTATGTACATTGCTGCACAAAAAATGCATCAAAAACACATCATAAAACACATCAAAAACACGTAAAAAAAACTTCAAAAATGCACCGTGTGCAAGCACCCTTAGGCCTCGTTCACACGGCTTATTCTGGTACTGATTGGAGCCGTACTGCGCGCCGGATTTGCGCTGCAGTACGGCTCCAATCCGTCCCAGTACCTACGGTAATCCACAGTTCTTATAGAGAACTATGGATTTCGTCTCTTCTCCCCGATCGGCGAATCCGCCACGTTTTTTTTTGACGCGGTTTTGAAGCATTTTTCGGTGCGTTTTTTGACCTGGCTATTTATATGGGTGAAAACCTCGCTTGAAACCTTGTCCAAAAACCCACCGAGAACCGGCTCTAAAACCTCTTCTGAAGAAGCGCGTTTCAGGCGAGGTTTTGATGCTTTTTTGGGAGCAGAAACGCTTCGAAAACCACGTCAAAATCAGCCATGTGAACATACCTTTAGACTCCACTCCCTGGCATGGGTCTGCACCTATAACATCTAGCCCACGGTGATCACAGTGGATCCACACCTGTTAACCAACGAGTGACATATCAGTGGATCATTACAGTATATATTTGTATGGAACACCAGGCTAGAAAAAAATGTTTTGGCAAGGAACACACCTTCCTTAATTGATATCTGGGGGACAAGAAGGTGGTGACCGAACACTGTGTCTTCAAGTCGATTAGCTGTCTATGTTGATTGCAAGTTAAAGGGGTCATCTCACTACATCGATTCATCTTACCTCAGTCCTCTTTTCTTGGTTTCATTTTGAATTCAGGGGCGTGTTTACTGGCTTGCACTAGGCTGCAGTAGAAGCCAGGTCTGTAGCTATAGCAACCAGTGCTGGCAGTCTATCAAGAGAGATTAAACAGGTCTGTAGCTATAGCAACCAGCACTGGCAGCCTATCAGGAGACATTGAACAGGTCTGTAGCTATAGCAACCAGTGCTGACAGCCTATCAGGAGAGACTGAACAGGTCTGTAGCTATAGCGACCAGTGCTGGCAGCCTATCAGGATAGATCAAACAGGTCTGTAGCTATAGCGACCTGAGGAGCTGATGCAGCCCATACAAGAGGGGATATCTAGGAATAGGTAGGACACTGTTAATGGACACATATTGCAAAGTGACTTGTTTTTGCAAGATCTTTAACATAAAAAGTAATCCTTGTAGTGAGACAACCTCTTTAAATAAAACACCTACACAAACTATACCAAGCCTTGTGGTCTTGAGCCCCAACAGCCCCTCCTAGACACCTACTATGTGCCATATATTATTTGGTGTCCTCCTATGTGGCAAAGAGGCCTTCAGACCCCTTCAGGTAGTAGGGCTCAAGGGTGTGTTCCTGAAAGTCCCGAAAGACGGTGCTGATACAATAATATTTCTCATATAACACGCAGATATTTGCTGAATTTAACAACTGCCTGAGGTTTATTCCATTCTACTAGATACATCCATCAGTCAATCAGAATAAAAATACAATTTTGCCTCCCCCTCAAGGTCGACGCTGCACATATCTATGTGCACATGACGGCTGACAGTCCATCTTGTGTCTTATTCTACATACCCCATGACACTTCATTACTTCTTCCATTCACAAGTAGGTCTAATGGATAAATCTCAGCCGCGGCTGCAGTTTTCTATTTTCTCTTCTTACATTTGTATTGACGTAGCTGTGACAAAAACTAACATAAAATAAAATATGAGGGTCCCCACATGCAGCGCTGAAATAATACATCCCGGCAAGAAAAATAAAGTGACCCGCTCTGAAATTTCATCTCAACAATGAGCCATTCATACGATATATGTTGTATAGACCCAGGGGCCCATGGTATAAATGACAGATGGTCCTCAGCCTAAAAGGGGAAAGCATAGAATTTGCTACCACCACTCGAATAGTCAGATGTAATGATAAGAGTTTAGACCTAACTGTCTAATGACATGAAGCTCGCATAAACTCTCAATAAATAGCATCTTAGTGTTGAAAATTCAACAAATATGAAAAATTATATAGAAAAATCATCAAATAATTCAAATAAAAATATTTAACTTTAATTGTAATTCCAGCTGCAATTTTATTCTCAAGCAGTTTCACGTGCGACCAATATTTGTTCGTGGAGATCCGACACAGTCAGCTGAATTATAGGGCTACATTGCTCTAGCAAGTTGGTATTGCTGATTACTGCACATTAGTCACATTCAGTAGATGTATGGCCTAGTCCCGATGTAAATACTGACGTGTACACCACATCTTTTTGCAGCTGATGGTCAAGGGCAGGCTCACACTGGCCCACAAGGAAACCGATGGCCCCTGTGTATGGTCGGGCCTGGGCATGGAAGACCTGAAGCTGCTTTTCAGGGAGAAAGGCAAATAAAAAGAAGCAGCGTGCAAGAGGCATGTGCAGTATGTACAGTAGCTGTAGGGTGGGCCCCATTGATGGGTTCCAAGAATAAACTCAATTAATGGGCTCCAAGAATCAACTCCACTGGTGCGCCTCAAAAATAAACTCAATTAATGGGCTCCAAGAATCAACTCCACTGGTGGGCCCCAAGAATCAACTTCACTTTTGGGCCCCAAGAATCAACTCCATTGGTGGGCCCCAAGAGTCAACTCCACTGGTGGGCCCCAAGAATCAAATCCACTGGTGGGCCCCAAGAATCAACTCAACTGGTGGGCCCCAAGAATTATCTCCACTGTTCGCCCCAAGAATCAACTCCATTGTTGGGCCCCAAGAATCAAATCCACTGGTGGACCCCAAGAATCAACTCCACTGGTAGGCCCCAAGAATCAACTCTACTGGTGGGCCCCAAGAATCATCTCCACTGGTGGCCCCAAGAATCAACTCCATTCTTGGTCCCCAAGATTCAGCCCCACTGGTGGGCCCCAAGAATCAACTCCATTGGTGGGCCCCAATAGTCAACTCCACTGGTTGGCCCAAGAATCACCTCCACTTGAGTTGACTCTTGGTGGGCCCCAAGAGTCAACTCCATTGGTGGGCCCCAAGAGTCAACTCCACTGGTGGACTCCAAGAATCATCTTCACTGGCGGGCCCCAAGAATCAACTCTACTGGTAAACCCCACGAAATAACTCCACTATTGGGCCCCAAAAATAAAATCCGACAACGGACAAATTTCAGAATTTGAACCCCAACAATTAAAAAATGAGTGGTATGTCCTAAGGATAAACATTATAAAATTCCTGAAAACCACCATGATTGTAGGGAAGTGATGGGTTTTCAGAGTTTTTGGGGACTTAACAAAGCCCCCTAGGCTTGCAATAGCTATATGCCTATATCACATTGTGCCAAAGGCTTTGGTATACTGCATTTACTGAATTTTTTTTTTAGAAGCGATCAAGTGAACACATTATTACAAAAAAAGTACAAAAAAGGTGTTTACAATAAAAAAATTAAATTATGTCTATAAAAAAGATTTATTTACCAAAAGTCTTAAAGGGAATGTCCAGCATCCCTCCTGTTAGTGATGGTATGAGGCTGAGTCCTTAAGAGCTTAAAAAAACCTACTGACCTCTAGACTGATGTTGATGCCAGTGATGCGCCTGTTATTTATGACACATGTGCACATCAGCACCAGATCTGCTGATTTTTGTTTTTTGTCCACTCCACCAGACAGCGTTAGTAAATCAGTAAGTTGTATGTGCCCCAAAATGGCAACAAGTGCTACTCTTTTTGCAAAATACAAGCAATAACGTCAGACTAGGCCCAGTCCTTAAGTAATAAAACAATACCAATGTACAGTAACCAAAGAAAAGTGCTCTAATAAAAGTGCTAAATTTAATGGTGGTCACAAACCTAGGGCGGCAAATCGTCTGAGGCGTCTCACTGATTAATGAGCCCTGTGCAACATGCCTGAAGCTGGCCCACATGCAATTTTTAGGGACACAGTGAGGGGTGATGAAAATGAGAATCAGCAAGAGGGAAGGGTGCGATTTATTTTAAGGCTTATGGCAGATTTGAGGGGTTTCTCACCACAATGATTCACTTTCATCATGTAGGATAACGTAGATAAAGATAATTACCAAATACATTGCTGATTTGATTTTGCTTTGGTCAAGAGATAAACAAGATTTTATCCCCTCTTAGAGTAAACAAGTTTCTCCTGGTTACCGACCACCTCTCCCAGCGCTCTCTCCTCTGTCACTTATTTAAATGATCCAAGCTGCTGTCTTTTAGTCAGTTTCACCATGGTGAGTCCCTTCCTGCAGAGTCTTATCTCTAGAAATGGAGTTTGATTACCTAAGTGACACCCTTAGGGTATGTCCCCACGGCACGGGTTTGCGGCCGGTTTTTCAGCCGGTTTGCGGTTTTGCAGACCGCCTGAAAAACCGGCCGAAAATGAGCACAATGGTGCTCTAAGGAAAACCTGTGCAGCAGTCCCCACTGCACAGGTTTTGCCGTCGGACGGTTTTGTCGCCGGCGGTCCGGCGGCAAAACATTGTAGAAGCACAATCTTCCGTCCGGTTTCCCGACGGAAGATGTGCTTCTCAATGGGAGGGGGGGGCTGTTCTCTGCTCATCACGGAGAAAAGCCGTCCCGCCCGCGGCCGTGGGGACGGACGCAAAACAGGACAAATACCGGCCGGCAAACCGGCTGGTATTTGTCCTGTGCAGTGGGAACGCTCCCTTAGAGCTCTGTAGCCTTGTGTACTACAATTTATAAATCTGTAGCAGTATTCTCACTGTAGCAGAAGTAGCTAGGAACAGCAGAGCTGATATGCTAATCTCTGCTATAGAACCACCCACAGCTGGACCAGGAAGTATGCGTTTAAAGCAACTTGTGGCTCTGTGTAACTGTATGGTGAGAACACTCTTTTAAAGTGAACCTGTCCTGTTGAACATGCATCTGATCTGCGAGCAGCATGTTATAGAGCAGGAGGAGATGAGCAGATTGTTATATAGTCCTGTGGAAAAAGATTCAGTAGAATTTGTATTTTATTACTTTAAATCCCTGCTTATTCTGGGTAAAGGAGTCAAGTGGGCGGTCTTATCAGGGATTGACAGCTATCTGTGTATGTACACTCATACAAGGAAGGTTATCAATCACTGATCGCACTGCATACTGGACTCCTTAATCCAGATTAAACAGGGATTTCAATGAAGAAAATCCAACATCTACTGAATCTGTCCCCACAAAACTATATATCAATCTGCTCAGCTGTTCTGGCTCTCTACCCTGATGACTGCAGACAGGGCTGGGACAAGGTATTTTGGTGCCCTAGGCAAATAAGGCATGTAGTGCCCCCACCCCTCCCTTCCCAATCTAAAATTCTGCCCTCTCCATACCTATTTGCAAACCTTCCTGTGTGGGATAAAGTGGAGCCCTAGGTGGTTGCTTACCTTCGCCTACCCATTGTCCCGGCCCTGCCTGCAGATCAGATAACATGCTCAATGGGACAGGTTCCCTTTAAAGCTTAAAGGAGTTTTCTTGCTACAAATATCATATCTGTAATGATGGGGACAGTAAAAATAACCACTTATGCAATTGGTTTGCATTACCTAAATCATTTAGTATAGCAGATATGAACTAATCTGTGCAGATATAGCTATTTCTGCAGCAAGTGGTCGGCTACGCCCCCTTTTCTGTGATTGGCTGCCTGATATTTCATTCAGCCCTGTTGGGATATGCCCCCTGGGCAGGACATGCCCTCTGTGCTGTGATTGGCTGCCTGCACTCTCTTCCCATGAGCTGTGTAAAATAAAAGTGAAAATGGCTGCTGTCTGTGTCTGTGTTCGCATTGTTTTTCACTGCACCCTGAGCTGTGTAATAATGGCTGCATGAGCTCCTCTATGCTCCTTCTCCCAGTGATAGCCCTATGTGAGCTCCTTGTATCTAATAACACCTGTAGTGGTGTAAACAGTTATAAATACAGCCTAAACTGATGAAAAAAATGTGAGAAATGCACTTTGCTCCCACATCTGTTATCAGGCAGGATGTAGAGGGGAAGCAGAGTGCTTTCCTCACATTTGTTTCATCAGTCCAGGCTGTATTTATTACTGTTTACACCAATACAGGTGTTCTGGTTACAAGGAGCTTGTGCAGCCTGGGAGGAAGGTGACCGCTCTGCAGACAAGATAACTGACCACTGCAGAAGGTCTGCAGAGTTGTGACATCCTTTTCACTTCCACTGCTCATACAGAATGATGATGTCACCAGTCTTCAGTGATGGAAGACCCCCCTACTGGGAAGAAGAAACAACTGCTGAGAGGAGAGATCCACCTCTGGAATTGAAGCTGTAAGAGACAGAAACAGCTCAAGTCTGCAAAAGCTTGTGATGAGAAAATCCCTATAAATGTGGGTTTTCAAGAGCATCTCAAAGGTTGCATGAAGAATAAAGAAGGACATTGGAATACATGTACTATATGAAATGAAAGGGGCGCTCTGATTGGTTTCTATGGGCAGCAAAGAAACTCTTAGAACTAGAACAAGACAGTTTTCATACATGAGGCCCATTGTGTTTATATGGCTTTTATAATTTTGTGATACAAACTAAACAAGCACAAGTAGAGGTGCAAATTAAAGGGGTTGTCTCACTACAAGGATTGCTTTTTATGTTAAAGATCTTGCAAAAACAATTCACTTTGCAATATACTGTACAGTATGTCCATTAACAATGTCCTACCTGTTCTGAGATATCCCCTCTTGTATGGGCTGCATCAGCTCCTCAGGTCGCTATAGCTACAGACCTGTTCGATCTCTCCTGATAGGCTGCCAGCACTGGTCACTATAGTTACAAACCTGTTCAATCTCTCCTGATAGGCTGCCAGCACTGGTCACTATAGTTACAAACCTGTTCAATCTCTCCTGATAGGCTGCCAGCACTGGTCACTATAGTTACAAACCTGTTCAATCTCTCCTGATAGCCTGCCAGTAAACTGGATACGTCGAAAAACTTAGTGAAGAAAATTTGGCTCTAAGAGTGAGAGAAAAAAATTGAGGGACTAAAATACTTAATTCCTTTCAATGGCTAACTGAAAAGATAAGAACAGCTTGCAAGCAGGGGCGTACCTGTAGGGGGTGCAGCGGTAGCAGCTGCTATGGGGCCCTGCACCTTAGGGGGCCCAAAAGCCCCTTTGACACATATGAGATTTGGAAATATGGAGATAGTGTGTTATACAATTACTGAACTCCCAAAACTTCAAAAACTTAACTTTTGGGCACTGAGTATGATTTAGCAATTTCAAGCACTCTCTATAATATATATCCATGTATATGAGAGTTAGGCGTTATGTGAGCCTGCAAATGTCACAAAATAACAGTTTCTGGCTGTGGGAAAGATGCAGCCAGCAATACCAAACTCCCTAACTATTGATGTCTATGGAGAGGAAAATGCTATCTGACTAAGAGCAGTCTGTACAGTACAGAGAGTGAGCTGAAAATGGCGTTCAGAAGGCAATACAGTGAAATATATATTACATGGTCATGTGATTTTAGCAGCCAATGAGGGCCCTACACCTCAGCGATGATGTTTTTGACATGTCTCTGTGCTCTGCACTGATTGGATAGCCGCCAGAAGTGCAGAAAGGTGATTGGATTGCCGCAGGAAGTGCAGAAAGCCACTGAAAGCAAACTGAAAATGGCGTGTTGAACTAGAACTAGAACTTTACTCAAATGAACAGTAAAATGTTCGGTTCGATTTCTAAAAATTCGAGAAGTTCTACTAGAACTTAACTTTTCTAGAACAGTTCGATCAACACTATCCCTGAGTAAAATCCGATCTGAGCCTAACTTTTTTCTAGAGGCTTGTACTTTGTAATCTACGTAGATGAACAATGAATGAGCTCAGGCAGATAAATATGAAGTTACCTCATCGAAATGAGAAATATGTAAACAGTTGTCTTGAGCAGCTGCAAACATCCATCTCAAAGCAGGGCATGTATCTCACAACTGCTTTCTAATGCCGTCTTTAATAGTTTTCCAAGAGGCTCCTTTATCAAGAAGAAGTATAATGAAGCTGCGGGTGCTGGCCCGGGAGGATGACGGATGGTCATGAACACCAATGGAACTTTCCACTATATGTTCTGGAGTCAAGAGACAGATACTTTATTTATGGCCTCATGCTGGGTTTGCAACTTCGTGGGGTTTTTTTAACTTTTTTTTGCTTCAACCATCGATTGAGAGTAGAATTTAAAAAAAAAAAGAATAATTTTCGAGCAGCTCCTGGGAGACCAATGAAGAATGACAGAAAAGCATGGTATATTGAATCCATAACATGTATAAAACCACCATCATTTCCAAAAGACCACATGGAAATGAAATAATCTCCTATTCCCATTTTAATTCGAATGTATATTTTCCTCCAGGCCTGAGGAAATAAAACCAAAGTCTCAAATGTATGTTACCTTTCATAAATAATATTCGAGTCTTTCAAGTCTGAGCCATGTAAATGGAGACAAACAATAAGGGCCCTGAATGGGCTTTTGTGGAGCAAAAATTTTCCAGGCTTTTTAGGGTTCCACGAAGGGGCTTCAAAAAAATACCGGCTTAAAGAAAATCACGTTTAGGAGCCATAAGTTCAAAGGATTCAGCTTTTGGAAATGCGTTTTAGTATTTGGAGGTTTAAGCAATTAGAGAACATAGAAGAATTCTAAATTCTAAGTGATTGCCACACTAGACTCTATGGCCGACACTGATCAAAGATTATGGCTAGGCTTAGGACAGAAAACGTGGCGCACGGCAGATACGACACATTTATAAAGCCTATACGCCCAAATTTCATGCTGCGTATGCAGCCGCCAATTTGAGTTTAAACTTACAGGGGGGCACAGAACTGGGAAAGAACCGGTGCAATTGTGGCATCTAGGTGGTTAAACAAAAGGAAAGGCTCCATCAGTCAATCTTTCAGCACCAGTGTTGATCGAACTGTTCTAGAAAAGTTAAGTTCTATAAACTTTTGGTTTTTTTAGAATCGAACCCGAACATTTTACGTTTTATTCGATAAAGTTTAGTTCGACCGCCATTTCATTTTATTTTCAGTGTCTTTTTGCACTTTTGGCGGCCCCCAATCCCCTTTTCGGGGTACTTTTGGCGACCATTTCCCAATCACCTTTCTGCACTTTTGGGGGCCACCAAAATCAGTGCAGAGGATATAGAAGTGCAAAAATGTTATTGCTGAGATTAGGTCTCATTGGCTGCAAAAACACATGATCATGTAATTTATTTCACTGTATTGCCTTGTGAACGCTTTTTTAGCTCACTCTTTTACTGTACAGACTGCCTCAGTTATTAGAAAGCATTTCCTCTCCATGACAGAATAGTTAGGGGGTTTGGGATTGCTGGGGGTGCATCTTTCCCCCCACCCCGAAGCTGTTATTTGGGGACTTTGCAGGGTAAATTTAAAGCCTAACTTTCTAAAATGGGTCATTTATACAAGTGCTTGGTTTGTAAAACATACCCAGTGCTCAAAAGTTTTGTTTTTTCAGTTTTTTGGGGGTTCGTAATTGATAAACACCTCTCCAAAAACCCTATGTGTCAAAGGGGGATTTGGGCCCCCTCAGGTGTAGCCCCCATAGCACTGCTACCTCTGCACCTCCTATAGCATGCCCCGCTTGCAACTTACTCATCTTTTAGTTAGCCCTTGAAAGGAAAGAAGTATTTTAGCCTCTCAATTTTTTTTCTGTCACTCTTTTTAAACAAATTTTTCACCCAAGTTTTCCCGTATCCAGTTTACGTTCTGGTGGTAAATTCCAGCTTCTCCTCACCGTAAGTTACAAATTAAAACAGAACATCTCCCATAGACTTTAATGGGGTTTTTAAGTTCGAGTTTTTAAAACTTCGAACCAAACCACAAAATTCAAGGTTCTAATCGAACTAGAAATTTTACTGTTCGCCCTCAAACAAATTTTTCAGCACCTCCACAACGTGAACGCTGGATGCTGCTCCAATGCCATGGCAGCTGGAGGCCAGACACTGACGTGTGGTTCAATCAACGACTGCGCCATACCGTGTCATTTTTGATGAGATACTTACAATCTCAAAAGGGGGTCAGGGGGGGTACAGAGACAACAGGGCCGAGACTTTTAAACAGGACCTAACGGGTGTTAGCATGAGCGTTACTTGTTTTATTATCTTGTACCATACTGAGAGGTTTTTTTTTAAAAAAAATCAACAAATTTAATCCTGCAGTCATATATTAAAGCAGTTTTCTCACCACAGTGATTACCTTTTAACATGTTAGAAAAGGTAAATGAATACTATTAACAAATGCATTCCTTTGTTGATTTTGCTTTACTCAAGAGATAAAAAAAGATTTTATCTCCTCTTAGTTTACACAAGTTCCTCTGGTTGCCAACCATCTCTCAACCCCTCTTCCTGCTCTCTCTTATCACTTATTGCTCTAACGCGGTCCCGTCAGTCTGTCCATGTGATCACTCCCTCTTTCTTATCCTAGCACAGAATGTTTTACAAGGTCATGACAAGTTTTAACCTTTAGAGCTTTGTAGCCTTGTACACTGCTATTTACAAATCTCCAGCACTCCTGTTCCTCTGGTTGCCAACCATCTCTTAACACCTCTCCCTGCTCTCTCTTATTGTTCTAAGCTGCTGTAATTCAGTCTGTCCATGGTGAGTCACTCCCCGTAATCTTATCTCTAAAGAAGTGTGGTTTTTCCTAAGGAATACAAATTTTAACCTTTAGAGCTTTAGGCCCCCGTACACTACTGCTATTTTAAAACCCCAGAACAAGGTTGCTTTTAATAGAATCACTAGAAATCCAGACGATATCCAAAACATTCTTAGAACCACAAACCCCCCAAAGGAAAACCCCCAACTGGACCTCATGCTGTGGGAAAAGGTCAACCCTGCACCCAAGGGGGGATGTGTGCAGGTTTTTTGAACCTTTCTAAAAGGCAGGGGGGGAAGGGAGAAAAACAGGGGGGCCCTTTTGGGGGTTTTTAAAAACAAAAATCCCAAGGGGGGGTTTAAAAAGGGGTTTGGGGGGTTTTAGGGGGAATAGTTTTTGGTTAGCCTATGAGAAGGTTTTTTGGTTTTTTCAACTTTTAAATTTCCCCCTGGGGTTTATTAAAAGGGGCATTTTTTTCCCCTTTGGGGTTCCTTTTAACTGAGAAAAGGAAAATTGTTTTTCCCTTTCAAATTTTAATTTTTTATTTTTTTTAAAAAAAATTAAAAAAAATTTTTCCCTCTTTTTTCCCACAATTTTTCCTTTTGGGGGGTTTGGAAAAAACCATTTCCCCCCGTTTCCCCGGGCTGTTTTAATGGACTTTTGGGCTTTAAGCGCTTCCGGGGTGGGTTTCTGCCCGGGGGTTTGGGATCAATCCCGGGGGTTTTTTAAAGTGGTATTTAATATCCAGAAAGGATTTTTTCCTAAAGGTCCATGAAAGGTTTTAAACCATTAAGAATTGTTGGGGCCCCCTTCCCCCCCCACCTGCTTTTTAAAATCCCCAGGCAACTCGGGGTTTTCATTGGTTTAGCCCCCTTTCCCCCATTAAAGGTTTCCGGGGGTCTTTTTGGCCCCTTAAAATTTTGTTTAATTGGGCCCCCAAATTAAAAAAGTTGGGGTAATTAACTGTATAGGTGTTTTTGGTTCCTTTGTTGGGGGTTTATTTTCTCCAGGTGGGGAACCGGAAGGGAAAATTTTAACCTTTGGGGGGGAAAAGTTTGTATCCCGTTAAAACATCCAGGGTAAAAAACCCCCAAAAAACCCCGGGGGTTAAGTTTTTAAAAAAACCCTTTCCTGGAAATTGAGTACCCCAAAAACCATTTTAAAGGGGAACCACCCCCCCTTAATTTCCTGCGAGCCCAAAACCCCAAAATAAAGGGTGGGGGTTTTTTTTGGTTTTTTGGGAAACTCATTAAAAAACCCCCCCTTTGGGTTTCCCCTTTTCCCCCTTCCCCTGGCCACTAATTTTGAGAAACCCCCCTATTTTTCAATTTTTTAATTTTTTTAAAAATTCCCAATTTTTAAGTTAGAAAGGGCAGGGGGGGTTTTTTTCCCCGGAAAGCGGGGGTTTTTAAAGTAGGCCCCCCTTTGGGGGAAAGCAGGAAAAACCAAAATTTTTTCCGTTTTGGGGGAAATCCCTGCCTATTTTTTTTGTAATTTTCTTCTTTAAGGAAGTTTTTTAAAGGGCCTTCTGAAAAAAAGGGGTTTTTAGGGATTTTTTTCCCCGACAATTGGGGTATTGTTTTTTGGGGACCTTTGTGGTTAAATTGCGCAGTTTTTTAATTTTTATAGAGAAAACCCCAATTTAAATTTTTTTCCCCCTGCTTCAGAAAATTCTGAGTTTTGAAAGTTTTATTATCCTGGTAAAAATTTAAGTGAATTTTTTGCCCTTTTAAAAAAAATTTTTTGCATAGGTTTTTGTTTTTTTAAAGTTCAAACCAAGGTCCAAATGTAGGGGGGAAAAAACCCGTGAAAAATTTTTTATATCACTTTTTCCCTAAGGGGGCCCCCAAAAATTTTAAGCCCCCAAATTCCAAAAAAATTTTTAATTTAGCCCAAAAGGGTTCCCCTTTTTATTCCTTTCAAACTTTTTTTAATGGGAAAAACATTTAGTTCATCCCTATCATTTTAAAGTTTTAAGTATTTATCTGACCCTTTTCCCTTAAAACCCCCTCCTGACCGGGGCTTTTACCAGCTCCTCACCCCAAGCTTTTCCCAAAGATTCACAGTTCACATGGTAAAGAAACAAACATTAACAAAGTGTAAGTTATACCTTTCCATATACACCAATACAATACCAACCCCTTTGCCCTAAAGGAAAAAAATAATAAAAAAGGGTTCACCCCTTTATTTTAACCAATTTAACACCCAACCCTTCCCACTGGTCTCTAAGTCACCCCCAAAATTTTAATTTAAATGATGATTTTTTTGTAAAATTAAAAAGAAACTTTCCGGGGCCCAGTTTGGGCGGGGACATTGCCTTAAAATACTATTTTGGGAAAGTTCACCACAAAAAGTGACCACCAGGCACCACGACAATTTGCCCATCACAAAAGAATAAAAAATTTTGGCCAAACCCAGCTGAAACAAAAAAGCAGACATTTGAAATATTAGGATTTTAATAAAAGGGGGAGACAAGCTCTTGGTTCCCCAAAGGGCGGGGGTTTTTCGAAATGCCCCTGACCAAATTTCTGAAGCTCAGATGATGCCCCTTTTTGGGTTGGGCAGCCCTCTCAACAATTTCGGAAGGTCCCTAAACACCAAATTTAGGAAACCCACAGCTCAGAAACATTGCTTTTTAGTTTTCAATTTGTAAATTTTTTCTATGCCCCCCAATAGTATAAAAGTAGCCTTATCTTTGGGGGGGTCCCTTATTTTTCTACCTCCCCAAAGGGGCCCAAAAACCACCATAAATTCAGTCCCTTGGACTCCGATCCACACGGATTAAAAGGGATTTTTCATGGGGTTTGGGTGGGAGGGTGAAACTTTTTAAGATGGGGGCACCCACTCCCCCAAAATTTGCATAAATGGGAGTAAAAAAAAAAAAAGGTTTTTCAACCAAAAACATTTTTGCGGGCCTATATACTGTAATTTAAATTAATTTGGGAATCATTTTTTTTTAATCTTCGCCCCCAATCCCCCCATATAGGCCCTCAAAACTCTTTTTTACCCTTGTCCCTTTCCTTAAAGGGGTTTCCTTTTTAACCCTTTGGGAAACCCCTTTCTTTTTACAATGGTTTTTTGGGACACAAAATAAATAAAACATAGTAAACCCCCGGGACTCACTGAATGCAAGCTTTTTATTTTATTTAAACTCTGCCCACCAGGTGTGGAGGGTTTTTCTACAGCGGTGATTAGCATATTCAACTTTAGCAACTCAAAACAGTGCAGAAAAACGTTATCCCCAAACAAAAAATTTAAAACAAAAAAAAGCCACCCTTTTCAGCCCCTCCTAGAAACTTGAAAACCCTTTTTTTTGAAGTTTAAACTTGTTAGATAAAAATTATTTTCCCACACCAGTTTAGCCCCATCAGTGGGGGGGATGCCCCACCCCCGGGTCTCCGCCTTTCCCACTAATCAATAAAAATGTCCATCAGGTTTTCGGGTAACCATGGGAAAAAAGGGTTTTGTGTACAACCCGGGGACTGAAAAAAATCTTACCCTCAAACTAAAAGTAAAATTTTTTGGGAACCAAGGGTATTAAGAAAATTTATTTTAAAACTGCCCCTTTTAAAATGTTGAAAGCTACTGTTTGTAGTGAGAAAACCCCGCAAGGGGAAATCAGTCAGTAAAGTGATCAATTTCCTTGTAGCACCACCACTGAAGAAATTAGGCATTACATAATGTCCATTTCAAATCATTTGGTTTGTCGCAGGGATGTAGGAAAAGGACTGGCCCCCAGGTAAGAGATGTTTTTTTGTAATCACTATCTCCCCTGCCTAGTAAATAAAGATCCTGGACAGTAAACCCTTCTCTATGAAACTTAGAATTTTTTAACCCCTTTCCGCCCAAGGGAACTATGAAAAATCCTTTTTGTCGAGGGACTAGCTTTTGGACCCAGGGTTTAAACCCCATTAAAGAGCCTTTGCTAAAAAACTGTTAAAAACCATTTAGAGCTGGGGCCCCATCAGGGGTTTTGGGCCCTTTTTTAAATTTAAATGAAGAACATTCCTCCCTCCGATTCCACTCCCCCCGTGATGAGAATAAAGGGTCCAATCTTTTTAAACAAAGCCAGCTGGAAGCTGAAAAATTTCCCCTACCCCCCATTTTAAAACATTTCGCTATTTTTCTGCCTCGGGCGGGGAAGGGTAAAATATCCACCATTCTTGGTAAACCCTTTCTGAAATTTAAAGGGGCGAAAATTAAAACGGGGTGCCCCGGGATTTTTGGCCTTTAAAAAAAGCTGTAATAGACCAGTTTCTTTTAAATGAAAAAACAGGCTCACTCCAAACTTTGGCGGTTAAGAAACTGGCACCAAAAAACATTTTTTTAAAGCGCCCCAAAAAGGTTTTTGGGGGTTTGTTTCGGGGGAAATCCCAGCACTTTTAGAAAAGTAACAGATTTATAAATTTTTGACACCAAAACTTTTGGCCCCCAAAAACATTTAGAAGGGGTGGGGCCCCGGTTTAAAATTTGGTGCCTAGCCGGATTTGTGGTATTGGCTCAACCCCGCCCTGTATGTAGGGCCCGCAGGGGAAAAAGCCAGCCCAGGGTAAAGGTGGTGCCTGACCGAACTTGTGGTTTTTTTGGGGCCCCTAACAAAGCCCTGTATGTTTTTGACCTGAAGAAGAACCAAGCCAGACCAGGGTAAAGGTGGTGCCTGAGCCAGACTAGTTTTATTGTCTCTACACTGCGCTGTAATGTATGACCTGCAGAAGAAACAGCCAGACAGGGTAAAGGTGGTGCCTGACCCAGACTTGTGGTATTGGCTCTACACGCCCTGTATGTATGACCTGCAGAAGAACAGCAACCAGGGTAAAGGTGGTGCCTGAGCCAGACTTGTGGTATTGGCTCTACACTCCCCTTGTATGTATACCTGCAGAAGAACAGCCAGACCAGGGAAAGGTGGTGCCTGAGCCAGACTTGTGGATTTGGCTTCTACACTGCCCTTTATGTATGACCTTGCAAAAAGAACAGCCAGACCGGGGAAAAGGTGGTGCCTGAGCCAGACTTGTGGTATTGGCTCTACACTGCCCTAATGTTATGACCTGCAGAAGGGAACACCGACCAGGGTAAAGGGTGGTGCCCTGAGCCAGACTTTGTGGAAATTGGCTCTAGACTGCCCTGTATTTATGACCTGCTGAAGAACAGCCAGACCTTGTAAAGGTGGTGCCTGAGCCAGACTTGTAGTATAGGCTCTACAACTGCCCTTGTATGTATAACCTGCAGAAGAAACAGCCAGACCAGGGTAAAGGTGGTGCCTAAAGCCAACTTGGGGATTGGCTCTACAATGCCCTGTATGATGACCTGCAGAAGAACAGCCAGACCAGGTAAAGGTGGTCCCTGAGCCAGACTTGTGGTATTGGCTCTACACTGCCCTGTATGTATGACCTGCAGAAGAAAGCCAGACCAGGGTAAAGGTGTGCCTGAGCCAGACTTTTGTATTGGCTCTACATTTGCCCTGTATGTAATGACCTCAGAAGAACAGCCAGGACCAGGGTAAAAGGTTTTTGCCTGAGCCAACTTGTGGTTTTGGCTCACACTGCCCTGATGTAATGACCTGCAGAAGAAAGCCAGACCAGGGTAAGTGGTGCCTGAGCCAGACTTGTGGTTGGCTCTACACTCCCCTGTATGTATGACCTGCAGAAGAACCAGCCAGACCAGAGGTAAAGGTGGTGCCTGAGCCAGACTTGTAATTTTGGCTCTACCTGCCCTGTCTGTAGGACCAGCAGAAGAACAGCCAGACCAGGGTAAAGGGGGTGCCTGAGCCAGACTTGTGGTATTGGCCTAAAACTGCCCTGTAGGGTATGACCTTCAGAAAAAACAGCCAGACCAGGTAAAGGTGGTGCCTGAGCCGGGACTTGGTTTTGGGCCCTCTACACTGCCCCTGTATGTATGCCCTGAAGAAGAAAGCCAGACCAGGGTAAAGGGGGTGCCTGAGCCAGACTGTGGTATTGGCTCTCCCACTGCCCTGTATTATGACCTGCAGAAAAACAGCCAGCCCAGGTAAAGGTGGTGCCTGAGCCAGACTTTTTGGTTTTGGCCCTAACACTGCCCTGTATGTATGACCTGCGAAGAAACAGCCAGGTAAAGGTGGTCCTGAGCCAGACTTGTGTATTTGCTCTACATTGCCCTTTTATGTATAAACCTGCAGAAAATTTTGAACCAGCCAGACCAGGTAAGGTGGTTGCCTGAAAGCCCAGACTTGGTGTGAGATATTGGCCCCTACACTGCCTGTATGTATGACCTGCAGAAGAACAGCCAGACCAGGGTTTAAAGGTGGTGCCTGAGCCGATTGTGGTATTGGCTCTACATTTGCCCTGTATGTAGGATCTGCAGAAGAACAGGTTCATACATTCTGGCGCAGTCTTTATTACCTTAAAGAGATTTAAAACTATTCTATCAGCTCCAGAATTCATATATGTCGCCCTATGTTTATAAAAAAAATTGCCAAAAAATTATGGCTGGCTGTCATTTATGAAATGGGTTTCCTAAACCAGATAAACCCATTTTAAGCTTATACAAAGATTTCTAAAATGAACTATTTAGATCTACTCCAGGCCCAAAAACATATGACCCTTTTTAACATTTGTAACAAATCTTTACTTATTGTTGGCTATGTCTATATGACACATCTTTATTGAAACCTTTTTCTATATTGAATGAGTCTTACTTGATCTTACGAATGGACAAGAGTCTATTTAGAATCCTTAAGAACTTGCAAAAAAAAAAACATGATACCACTAAATCTTCTGCTTGTAGAAGATGCAAGCAGACTGAGAAGAGCTTCTGTTCTCCTGAATGTTCTACCTTTTTCTGTAGTAGACACCAATGACATATTTATTGCTCCCTGCAAAAACAAAAGAAAACAAATCTACACACCCCTCTACACTAAAGTGCGCGGACAGTATTGCCAAAAGCCGTTTCCTTCTTAGAAAGAAAAGGAAAAGAAAAGTCTTCTTCCTCCCTCGGCAAAAGCCATTGTGGGCCCATTTACACCCTGGAAATTTATTTTGTGTCCGCATTGACGTTGCCAGGTCTTCAGTGTTTTTATTGACTCTGGTTAAACACAGACACAATTATATTTTTGCCAGTTTGATTCTTTGCGTAAAGTCAGCAGTTCCCTTTCTCATGTTTATCACAATCAAAAGGCAAAATGAGAAAAAAAAACACTGGAACGTTGTTTCTTCCTCGGCGGCCGGGCCTTGGCTATTTCTCTTGGAGTTTGGACAGAATACGGAAGATGTCTGGATTTCATAGAAAAACTGCTATCTTCAAGGCCTTTTTTCTCTAATTAGCGTTACATGTTTACGAAATGTTTCCTACTAGATAACTTCTGAAAGAAACGATGTTCCAAAAACAAATGTGAGATTGCTCATTAAACACAAAGGCAGATTTAATTTTTAATTTCTTTTATTTTTTAGAATACAAAATTACTGTTCATAATTTGTTCGACTGAAGTCTTAACTACAGAAAAAAGAAAAAAAAAATAGCAATAATACTGTAGATATAAAATGCCCATGTATGAGAGTCCGTCTAATACCAGGATTCTAAGGAATATAATATATATTTGTTCCAACATTTTATCCTTATACATCTTCTGATATGTCCCTGAGAGCTGTTAGTAGATGTTCTCAGTAGGGGTCATGAATCATTAGACCCAAGGAGTCACAGAGCATCTCTAAGCACCCTATACATCTTCTGATATGGCCTTGAGACTTGTTAGTAGTTTTCTCATGGGGTTCTTTAATCCCCCAACCAACAGACCCAAGAGCCCTCCAAACACCCTATACATCCTCTGATGTGTCCCTGAGACCTGTTAGTAGATTTTTTCAGTAGTGGTCATAAATCACTAGACCAACAGAACCACTGAGCACCTCCAAACACCCTATACATCTTTGATTGCCCCCCTAAACTTGTTAGGGGGGTTTTCCAGTATGGTCAAAATCTCTGAACCTGTTGTAATGTTCTCAGTAGGGTTCATCAATCACTAGACCAAAAGAGCCACAGAGCACCTCTAAACACCCTATACATCTTCTGTTATGTCCCTGAGACTTGTTAGTAGATGTTCTTAGTAGGGTTCATCAATCACTAGACCAAAACAGCCACAGAGCACCCCCAAACACCCTATATATCTTCTGATATATCCCTGAGACCTGTTAGTAGATGTTTTCAGTAGTGGTCATAAATCACTAGACCAAAAGAGCCACAGAGTACCTCCAAACACCCTATCCATCTTCTGATATGTCCCTGAAACTTGTTAGTAGGTTTTCTCAGTAGTGGTCAAAATCTTCTGAGATCTGTTAGTTGATGTTTTCAGTAAGGGTCATCAATTCCTAGACCCAAGGAGCCACATAGCACCTGCAAGCATACCATACAACTTCTGATGTTTTTTCCTTAGACTTGTTAGAAGATACTCTCAGTAGGGGGGCACAATCCTAACCCAAAGGGGAAAAAAAAAGTTTTAGGGACCTTTGTCTGGGCCCGGGTCCACAAAAGTTCATTGCAACCCGTATTTATTTTAAAAAGTTTATTGTTCGCTGGATCAATAAACATTGCATATATTGTTTTTGTATTCACTGCAACCCCATTAGAAGGTGATTTTGGGTGGGGTTTTTCAAGGTTTCCCCCCACAAAACTTTCCCTTTTTGCTTTTAAGGTACCAGATTTACATCGGTGAAAAAACATCCGCTTCTTGCATTCGCCATTCCCATGTGTGGCTCAAAACTGCCAATTTCAGAGCTGCTATATTTTGCCCTGTGATCAGCTAATCTCACCTGACAGAATATTTTATTTTGTCTTGGGTTCTGAAAAAAACAATGCTATATATATGCCCTTCATCTACATGTCATAAAATGTTTATACTACCACGGTAGGAAACTTATAGGCAATTAACAGTCATTATGTTACTGTTTTTCTTAGTCATTAACTCTGCTATTTTCTGTCCCAGTCTACACAGTAAAGCTCAAACATGAGATCGAGAAAATATTAGCCAAGGGGTTCTCCACCAGGCACCCATGTACCCTTTTGGGGTCCATGAAAAGATTTTAAGGATTCGGTGAAATGGAAATTAAAAAAAATCTATATTTTCTTGGACCTCTGACTAAAATCTATTTCCTTCTCTTATGAATATATGGGGAAAAAAAAATCTTCTGAATGTGGCCGATGTGTACCCCTGACGGGCTAGACAACACAGGGTGTATATGACACTAAACCCTTGAACTAGTGGGGTGGTTTTCCCTCTTATGTTGGTAAGGTATATCATTTTCCCAAAATTTTTGGGTTTGTGTTTTTTTTTGGATGATTAATCATCCTTTGTTTTTTTTTCCCTAGTTTGTTTGGGCATTATTTCTCAGGTGTTTTCTGGTTTTAAAATAGCACACCCGTACTACTTTGAAATAATTTTGAGACCTTTAGTTGAATTTCCTTATTTGGTCCCCGAAGTGACCAGGGACAACTTTTTTAGGCTGGGCGAAAACATGTTGGGACCCAAATAGATTATATTTGTCAATTTCTCTAGGGAAAGTTCTGGGTAAGAGGCCCTTTTATTGGGGGGATCTTTTTGCATTGGGTAGGGACAGTTTTCTTTGCAGCATCACCCTATGATTTTGAGAGAGAGGTGATAGTGCTTTTTATTCTCATTATTAATAAAAGTTATATTTTAGACTTTACCTCTTTTTTTGTTTTTTTTCGTTTTGACTTAGTCAGAGGTTCTTGGGCACTAGCTGTTTATTTAGCTGGTAGTGAGATTTATCTTATGAATGTATCCAATGAAATGCAGTAGTATTCATTTCATAATGCATAACAATTTTGGATATCTTAAAAAAAACATTGCTAGGGAATCCATCTCCTGGAATGTCAACTTCAGGTTACAACTGCCCATAAAAGTCTATGGAGAGGGGGAGGGGAAGGAATTGAAAATAAGTGACTCTTACACACAAACAACAGCATGGAGGACATTAGGCAGCAGTAAGGAGCAGTGTAGCTCTAGCACCAGGACTGAGGTGAGAAAAGATGCTCAGTATATACCCATCTCCTGGAATGTCAACTTCAGGTTACAACTGCCCATAGAAGTCTATGGAGAGGGGAGGTGAAGGAATTGAAAATAAGTGACTCTTGCACACAAACAACAGCCTGGAGGACATTAGGCAGAAGTAAAGAGCAGTGTAGCTCTAACACCAGGACTGAGGTGAGAAAAGATGATCAGTATATACCCAGCACAGCCTCTCTGTGTGTCTTTTTTCTCCCCTCTTAATAACCTGAGTTTTAAGTGAAGCTGGTTCCTGTCTCCTCTGTTAGTGATTTATGACTATGTGAGCAGATGAGAAAGCAGGAGGGGGAGAAAATGAAGCTGACTGGAGAAGAAGGAAGCATTTTTCTCTAATGAAATATATTACAACATTTCTCATTTTTTCATGTACAGTTGTTTTATAGAAAGTCGTGCTATACTTGGAAGTATGCCTTAACAAATAAGTAAAAGAAGGTAAGTTGTTCTAATTGACTGCTAAAATTTTACAAAACTGGTCAGTTTTAATGAAAATTCAAGACTTTTCATAAGTAGGTTACTTTAACATGAATTGTATTCTATTTATGCCGGTGTTGAGGCTCATATAACCATCTGCTATTACTCTCTGAGAAGGGGCTTGTGATTTTTACTGGCAACAGGGTCCATGAAGCAAAAAGCATTAAAGGGGTTGTCTCACTACAAGATTTGGTTTGTATGTTAAAGAGCTTTGCAAAAACAAGTCACTTTGCAATATGTGTCTATTAACAGTGTCCTACCTATTCCTAGATATCTCCTCTTGTAAAGGGCTGCATCAGCTCCTCAGGTTGCTATAGCTACAGACCGGTTTGATCTAACCTGATAGGCTGCCAGCACTGGTTGCTATAGCTACAGACCTGGCGTCTACTGCAGTCTAGTGGAAGTCAGTAAACACGACCCTGAGTTCAAAATGAAACCTAGAAAACAGGATTGTGGTAAGATGAATCAATGTAGTGAGACAATCTCTTTAAGAACCCCTGTGGTAGCCTGTTATATACATGTGCTCCAGTGACCAAAGTGAAATCTGGAATACTTCAGGATTTTTTATATTGATGGTCACATACAAATTAAAAAAATAAAGTTGTAATTTAAAGTTAATCTTGCCAATTAATAACAAAGGTTAGATGGCAAAGATATTATCAAATATACTTTTCTTAGTTACTTGCCGACTATCCACAGTATACACAGACCGCCAGGAAGTGGCGTGACCGCCAGGGCTCAGTAACTGCCTGAGCTGCTGGATCCTATCAGACTCGGATCAGCTCTGCAGTCAATACAAGGCATGGATTTTAGCCCCAGTTACAGGAGAAAACCGATTTTTTTTTTTTTAAAGTAATATAAAAATGTACTCCCTGAAGATCTTTTTATGACATTATGGGGCACACTTTGTCAAAATAACAAAAAAAACACACACACACAAAATATAACATTATTAAAAAAGTGAAAAATGAACTTTTTCTACTAATTTCCTTCATAATTAAAAAAAGGAAAAATTACATAAAAATAAAGCCTAAAATATCACAGAAAAGAGGCAAAATAATTAGTAAAATAACCAAACAGAAGAAAGTGTTTAGTGTTTAAAGAGGTTTTCTCATGAAGTAAAATTGACATGGGAACCTTGCAAATTAAATAATAAAATAAACATTTTCACCATTCATCATTATTGAAAATTCTGTTTTTTTTAGCTGCTTACTTAGTGATCCATTGTTTACAGCTCGTCTCCAGGGGATACGACCAGGGCTGAGAGCTCCTCAGTCCTGGTCGCACATGCTCAGACATCACCTCTCCTCTCAGGCAGCCACTGAGTGTTCAAACCCCAAATGCTGTCATTCTACTCGTGTCCTCCTTAGTAATTACACACACTCACTGCTGAGCAAGTGTTCAACCCCAGGTGCTGTCATTCTTTTCCCCGTCCCTTTACTTTTTTAGAAATTAGTCAAACAGTGCAAAAAAAAAAAAAAAAAAAAACTAAAGAGGTTTGCAATGATTTTTAAAAGAAAAAAAAAATCTAGAGGTTTGGGTTTTCCTCGGGGATTTGAACCTGGGACCCTTTTGTGCTGGAGGAAAAAACTTTCCTTAGTAATTGTAGCTACTCAAAGTCATTACAAAAACAGACCTTTTTTGACTGAGAGAAAAAAATGCTGGGGAGCTCTGGGTCACTGATCTGCAATTCAAACAAATCACACAGCCCCTTCTGAGCCCCAAAAAACTGAAGGCTGGATGCAGGAGGCATGAAATGAGATTGTGGCAAAACCCCTTTAAGCGTTCAAGTCGGCGTGTACTATGGAAGAGGAAAATGTGCCTGGTCAGGAACTGGTTAAGATTATATGTTTCTTAAGATTTAACGCATAATCGGCATCAATGACTATCGTGATTGCGCATTCATTTCTAGTACTGAACTTTTTACTGCTCATTAACCAATAACTTTAGTCATCCACTGGGAGCATTTATGCTAAGGGTTAAAGTAATTTACCTCCCTTTGAGGCTGAGCCGATGAACATGACTTCAAAAAATTTCCCCTTCCTTTTACCGGACTGTAATCCTGGAAACTCTTTATCGGCCTGATAAATGCCATTTCATTTCATTTACATATCAGATTAATGGCCCACTAGATAAATCATCAGTTTGGTGACTAAGGACGCATCACTTAATTGTTAGGATTAGAAGAAATTCATTGACTTTCATTGGTGATAATTAGTGTTGAGCGATTATTATCGACAAAGTTGAAATCGGCACAGTTTTTATGTTGATCGAAATTTTTAGATCATGCGATAATTTTAGGTTAAAAACTGTGTCATCTATTAAGATGCGCCTTTTCGGGTTCCTGTCATTTTTGGGGCCCGAAATCGTTTCAGATAGAGGGGTGGATGTGTGTGGAGTAATCTGGGGATGTGTAGGTTTTCGTTGGCTGAAAAAAAACATGACCCGTTTTAATAGAAAAGCCCCTTTTTCATGCGTGTTTCGGTTCATAGCGAGGAGGGGCGCTTGCCCGTGTCCAAACAGTCAGCGAAAATTTTTATTTTTCACAGAGAACCTTTTATTTTGTGTGTCCTTACAACTTAGTTTGATCAGGATTGGAAGATTTTTTTGTGTTAGTAGAGAATTTTTAAAGGAGCATTCCCACTGTAAATTCCCAAGGGGGGGCGGGGGGGGGGGGGGGGGGCGGGGGGAACACAGACAACCCCTTTTTAAAGAAAACTGGATAAAATTCACCCAAGACTTGTGAGACATTGCCCCTGCAATAGCTTTTTTATTAACAGTTTTTATTGAAAAATTTCTGGTATTGAGCAGCCTGAATTATTTTGGGGTACACATTTTTTCTAGTAAATGCGGTTCTTTTTTAGGGGGCAAAAAATCCCTTTTTTATCGTAATTTTAGATAGGTGTTTTTTTCAATTTTGCCCATTCCAGCTTTGTTGATATACCACCTTGATTAATTAGATCCAGCAATTTTGTAGTCAGCACAGGTTGATAGGTGCCAAAATCCTTTTATTATCGAATAACATACTGATAAGTGTTTTTTCAATTTGCGCACTACAGCTTTGTTAATTGAGACACCTTGAACTTAAATGTGAATCTAAGCAATTTTGTAGTCACCAAAGGTGAATTGTAAAGTGCCAAAAAAAATACCTTGTATTCTCGAATACATTACAGATACGTGTTTTTTCACTTTTGCAAGTCAAGATGTAAGGGCAACGGGTAGTGGGATCTGCTGGACCACCGGCAAGGCGTGGTTGAAGCACAACAGGGAACGGCTTAAGTAGGTCCCGGTATTCACCAGAGCCCGCCGCAAAGCGGGATGGACTTTGCTGCAGGCGGGAGTTTACCAGGTCGTTCCACTGGCGGGGGACTTGCCTGGCGGGCGGCGGCCAAGGGTAGACGTAGTACAGATTCGGCATGCTCGTGGTCGGGGACAGGCAGAAGGTCAGGCAGGCGTCTCTGGATCGTAAACGTGGTCAGGCAGAAACGGACAGGCAGGAGGCAAGTGGACGTGGTCGATAATAGTAGACAAGGGTACTGTACACGGAAGACTAAGACTAGATAGGAACGCTTTCTTCCAGAGGTTGACACACTAAGGATCCGGCGAGGGCCGGGGGGGGGGGCCCAGGAATGGGCTAGACTAAATAGGAGCAGGCCTGGCAATAGCAAATTACCGGCGCACTGCCCTTTAAAATTTCAAAACAGCCGGGGCCTAAGCGCGCCCTAGCGGGCGGAGCCACGCGCTCAGGGAGGATGTGAGTGATGGAGCGGAGCGCGGCTAGGTAAGTTGGTGCGGCGGGGACTGGGAGCACAAAGCGGACCCCAGAACCGACGGTGCGGGACGGGGCTACCGCTGAGAGACCGCAGCACGTGGAAGCGCTGCGTCCCGAGACAGGGGTCGAGGGGCGTCCGTGACTGTACCCCCCCCCACCTTGGAACACTCCACCCTTGGGACCCCCTCTCTTAAGGGGGCGACGAAGAAATTCTGGGATGAGATTAGGTTCAGGAATATTCTTCCTCCGGGCTCCAAGTCCTCTCTTCAGGACCATACCCCTTCCAGTTACCTGATAGTACCGTTTTCCTCTAGTTCTCCTTCATACGCGAGATCATTCCTTGACTTCAAAGACATTGGATAGCTCTGCATATGGGTGGAGGAGGGGATTGACTTCGGAGAGAAATTACGGTTAAGAACCAGGGGTTTTAGTAGTTTGACGTGGTAATAGTTAGGTTTTCTCATGGTGGGAGAGAGCCGGAGTTTGTATGGAAGAAAACGGATTAATTACGAGTGATAACATCGATTAGGGTTCCCAGGAAGCGGTGGTAGGTCCCAATTTGTAGGAGGGCATCTTAAGACGGACCATTTCTGGCCGACAACACACCTTTAACCAGGGGAGAAGACAGGGGGAGGAATTTTTCCTTTGTCGGCTTGGGTCTTCATTGCGCTCGGAGCGCGGAGCTGAGAGCAGTGATTGGGAGGGTCTGGGACCCAGAAGGTCTTTATGTCATGAACAGTGCGGTCCGCCGCCGGACCTCGATGGAGATGTCCAGAGGGAGAGGTTGGGGGGGGATGACAGGACCGTATACAATGTAGGAAGGGGGAGTCCCTGCAGATTCTGGGTCTGGGAGTTGTTCTGAGAAATCCGCCCTGGCAACAAGTTGGACCAATCGTCTTGGCGTGCTGAGAAGAAGTGCGTAAGATAAACTCCAAGACCTGGTTACTCTATCCACCTGGCCATTCGTATGGAGGGTGGTAAGCAGTCGAAAAGTCGATGAGTTTCACCTGGAGTTGGGAACACAGGCGCACGCCAGAATTGGAAACAAACTGGACCTCCCGATCCGAGACATTGTGCTGCGGGAGCCCATGCAGACGGAACACATGCGGGAAAAATATGTATGCCAGATGGGGTCGGCCGTACGGCAGGGCCCGGCAGAAGACGAAATGCGCCCCATCTTGGAGAACCTGATCAGTAGTCACCCAAATGACGGTGTTGCCAGCCGAAGGAGGAGGATCGCGGTTATAAGTCATTCGCAATTTTGTTCAAGGTTGCGTGGAAATGGGTAGAGGGCTGTAGTAGGCCTGCCGGCTTCTGATGACGAGGCGTCTTGTTGCGGGCACAAGGAGTTAAGGCCTGAACGAATCCTTGACATCCTTGACGAGCTCTGGCAACCAATAGAACCGGGATATCAACAGGGAACGTCTTCCGAGCGACCAGGATGTCCGGCCACATAAGATCAATGGCCTAATTTCTGGATGTGTATGCGGAGAGCAGGGCGGACGTTGGTTCCTCCTGGAGGAACCTTCCAGCGAGGTCAAACTGAGCAAACGAGATAAGGCGTTCTGGGGGAATTATTATGCTCTGGAGTGGATTTCCTCCTCCACCACGTCAGCAAGCCGGGAGAAGGGCGTCAGCCTTTGATGTTTTTCTCCGGGGCCGGAAGTGAAATCTGGTAGTCGAACAGTGAGAAGAAGAGCGACCAATAGCTGGCGTGGGTTAAGTCGCTGAGCCGTCTGGAGGTAATGAAGGTTTTTTGTGCGGTCACGAATAGATGCAGATGGATGGCAGAGCCCCCTCCATATAGGTTTAGCGCCTTTCTTCCAAGCCATATGATGGCCAGCAACTCTCGGTAACCTTATAGTGTAGGTTGTCACTTTCGGGGGTGGAGAATGTTTTTGGAGAAGAAGCCAAACGATTCGGGCTTGCCCGTGGGCCCTTTTTGCGTAAAGAATGGCTACGACCCCCACAGACGAGGATTATACTTCCAAGGTGAAGGGTTTTGCGGGGTCCGGCTCAGCGGGGACCCGGGACAAGATGCTGTGGTATAGAGCAGACTTGAGCTTTGCGAATTGCCTCATCAGCTTCGGAGGGCCAAGCTGGCGTGGGTTAGCGGTGTTACCTAGTGAGGAGCCACTATCGGAGCCACTGCGTAGAGAACGTGGGGAATAAATTGGCGATAAAGTTACTGAACCAAGAAACGCTGTATGGCACGCAAACCGACTGGCCTGTGGCCTATGCAACACGGATGACAGCTCTTGTGGATCCATTTGTAGGCCTCGATCAGAAAAAATGTACCCAGAAACGGAAGGCTGGTTTGGTGGAAGCGGCACTTCTCCAGCTTGGCATACTGGTGATTATCGCGGCGCCGCTACAAAACCTGACGGACATGCAATGGTGGGAACTCGAGGTCAGGCGAGTTCACCAAATATCGTCCAGATTGACCACTTTGCAGTGTTAGAGAAGTCTGAAAATGTCATTCACGAGCTCCGGGATAGACGGCAGTGCGCCATTACACAGTCCGAATGGCATTACAGGTACTGAACGTGGCCATCAACTGGGTTGAAGGTACGTCTTCCATTCATCGCCCTTGCAGATTCGGACCAAATTGTAGGCCCCTCTTAGATCCTATTTTGGAGTAAATCTTGCGACCCTGCAGGACGGTAAATCAACTCCGTGATAACGGTTAGAGTGGTACCGTTTATTCACGTGATCTCATTCAGACCCCCGGTAATCAATGCTGGTACGCAACGTTACCATCCTTCTTTTTCCACGAAGAAGATCCTCCCGCGGGGAGAAGGGACTTACCGAATAACCCCTTCTGGAAGATTCTACGTATGTATTTGGGGACATGGTTGTCGTCTCCGGAATGGAATAAGGGTAGACTCTTGCCCGAGGAGGGCTGGTACTGGGCAATAGGTAATGGACTTCATAAGGACGATGTGCGGCCAGGGTCTCTGCTGCTTCTGGAGAGACTTCAGCATACTCTGGATAAAGGAGGGGAAGGACCCGCTAGGAGGATTAGATGGTTACCGTATGAAGCGGCTGGAACTGGCGAGGATGTGTCACCTAACAGCGAGACAGCACTATGGGCACCATCTTTGCAAGACCTCGCACGTTTCTGCCAGTCAAGCACCGGGGCATGGCGCTGCAGCCAGGTAGAAACCCAATAGGACGGGGGAGAAGGAAGACCGGGGTAACCACATAGAACGATAGTCTCTCTTTGTGAAGTGCACTACTTGGTGGGACAAGGGATCAGTACGGAACGGGACTGGGTACACGGAGGATCTCACCACTGACGGAGAATGGACAGAGGATTCTACAAGGGGAGGATACAAGGGCAGGCGTTGTTGAGACACCAGGGCAGCGTCCAGGGAAGTTTCCAGCAGAATCCGGAGAGTCCTAGGATGCTGAAAACTTGAAAGTGGGTCTCGGCTTTCAGTGCAGATCTGGACCGAGATGTTCAGGCGCGGGAGAGATGACTGCAAAGCTTAGGGATTTGCTTCCACACAAACATTGACTTGGGGGCCCGTTACTCCCGGACGCCGTTTGACGAAGCAGACAACCAATGGAGGAGATGATCAGAGATGCCGTAGTAGAGACATAGAGTTCCCTTTACCGCCATCGGTTAAGTATCTTGCGGAGAAAGGTGGGCTCCATCCACTTGCATGACCTCTTCCCCGGCTGGCTGGGAGGAGGCGGTGGAGGCCGTAGAAAAACACCGGTGCATTGATGTGATGGAGACGGTGTGTACGGGCGGGTTCTTGCTCTTGGCGAAGCTCCTCACGCTTTCTGCGAATGGATGGTCAATACGGTAGCCAGGTGGATTAGCTCGCTTAAAGAAGACGGATGGTCCCGGTCGGCGAGCGCATCTTGATAGGGCTGGGAAAAGGGGGGGGGAAGGGGGGGCCTTTCTTGGAACGTGGCGCATAATGCTGCATCGTTCCAGGCTAGCTCCGAATGCTAGTGTGCGGCAATTGCACGACGGCGTACTAGTCTCAAACGGAGGGTTCCTTTGCTGCAGGTTCAAAAGGGCGATTTCGGCAGATGAGGCACGAGCCAGTTTCCTCGAAGACACTCGAACCTCTAGTAGATATGTCGCTAGATCGGCCGTGATTGGGTCACCTCTGGTCCCACAGAGGAAGGAGTTGCCCAGGCCAGGGCCTTTACCGGAGAGGAAGAGGAGACTGACACGAAAGGCACCTTGGATCTTTCTGACGGGAACTGGAGCCTGAAATGAGTTCCACATGCAGGCAGCACTGGGTGATGGAAGCCCCTGCTGACCTTGGAATCCCCATCAAACCTTTGTCAGCATGGATAACCGGAGCTTGGGGACCGACTGGAGCAACTGCGCCGGGGTAGGAACCTCTGCCAGCCGACTGACAGCTGCTGTGTGGCGAATGAACTGCTGACCAGGAGGAGAGTTGCTGTGCTGCTGCGCTTGCTCGTGAGAATCTGTTTGGACTGATTGGCCACAACGGTGCTGATACTGGCGACACTTGGCATCGACACACTTGGGGCGATCATGGACGGATCCTACTGTAACGGTACGGGTAGTGGATCCGCTGGACCACCGCAGGCGATGTGGAAAGCCCACACCAGGGAACGGAATCTAAGTTGGTACTGGTATTCACCAGAGCCCGCCGGCAAAGCGGATGGACTTTGCTGCGGCGGAGTCTACCAGGTCGTTCCACACTGGCGGACTTGCCTGCGGCGGCGGCAAGGTAGAAGTAGTTACAGATTCGTCAGGCAAAGCTCGTGGTCGGGGACAGGCAGAGAGAAAGGTCTGGACAGGCGGGCTCCTGGGATCGTAAAAAGTGGAAGGCAGACGGTCAGGGCAGGCGGCAGTGACGGTGGTGATAAACGTTGACAAGGGTACGGTACACTGGAAAGAAAGGACTAGACTAGGAACGATTTCCTCCAGTGGTAGACACCCACTAAGGATCCGGCGAGGGACGGCAGAGGAAGGGGCCGACTAATTGGGCATTGCCTGGCAATTAGCAAATTACGGCGCACTGCCCCTTTAAAAATTTCAAACAGCCCAGGGCCGAGCAGCGACTAGGGGCGGTAGCCACGACGCCGGGAGGCTGTGACGTGAGCATGAGCAGGAGCGTGGACGGGTATGTTGGTGCCGGCGGGGACTGGGAGTGCAGAGCGGACCCAGGAACCCCGACGTGTCGGGACGGGGCTAGCCTGTGCCAGCGCAGGCGTCGGACGGCACTGCGACCTGAGTCAGGGGTGCAGGGGGTCGTGGACACCAGATTTGTTGATAGAGCCACCTTGCAAGTTAAATGTGATCCAGAATTGTTGTTGTTACCACAGGTGAATTGATTGGTGCCAAAAATACCTTTTATTATAAGAAATACATTTCAGATACGTGTTTTTTCACTTTGGCGCAGGCCAGCTTTGTTGTCTAGAATCTTCTTTGCAGTTAAATTTGAATACAGCAATTTTGTAGTCACACACAGGTGAATTGAAAGGTGCCAAAATACCTGTAATATCCGTTATACATTTCAGAACAGGTTTTTTTTTCACTTTTGGTCAAGTCAAGCTTTGTGTTGATAGATATACTTTGCAAGTTAAATTTTGAATCCAGCAATTTTGTTTTTGATTTGAGGGATTTGAGATTAGCTGTGATTTGCCGTCTTTTATAATCGAGACTTTCCTAATCTCTTCCATACCTTCTCAAATTTTTTATATTGTTGAACATGGGAGCGGAAATCTGTGGTAAAGCGAGCAAAGGGGGTGTAAGGAAATGGAGGTAGATGTACGAGGGAGAAGGTGCTCCTTCCAGTGCTGCAACAAAACACATGCCCAGCGTATCGTCAGTTGCAGGACCCTCAGGCCTGTCCATCGCTGGGTCCAGGGCCCTGTGAATACTCGAGTAACGAACAGCGTCAACCAATCTGTCCTTCCAGTGGTTAATGCAAACCTGCATTCCAGCTAGTACTTACCTTCCTTCGTCCTCCAGTTCCACGCCACAAATATCGTCATCGCATTTCAGTGCCGTCCAACATGAAGCAGCCCTCAATGTCAACTCGTTTACGCCCACTGTGGATAATCCATTTTCATGAAGACGCTTGATGACAAAATGCGGTTGGGGTCAGAGGGCATTTCAAAGACAAGAGCAAAAGAGGAGGATTTTCTCAGCTCTGACGCACAGTTATGATGCCATCAGAGGAGTCGAAGGAAGCCGGTCAATCGGCAAAAATCCCGGGCGATCGGCAACGCCTTGCAGGGTCCCTCTTGCTTGTAGCCCGCAGCCTCCTGGAGCAGATGTCAGGACGACGAAGTCACCTGTGTTGATGATGATGTGACGACATTGCGGATCACAAGTGGTCTTTTCAGCAGAATTTGCCTTGCGAGCGCTTCATCACTGGACGAGGAGGAAGACGATGGGGTAGTGTTTCAGTACGGGTTCAGCCTCAAAAAGGGAGAGGGCGGGTCGCAGAAGGTCCGCTGATATGATTCGCCAGCCACGGTCAGCGCAAACTCCGCTCCTCGCTTATCGCCGTCAAAAAGGTCCTGATCTCTCAAGACTGGCCCTTCTTTGAGATAGACTATGATTTACCCAGCGATGTCATTTGCGCCTTTGCAGTAAAGATATGTAGATGGCTAAGAACCTTAGGTGGTTAACACCAACAACATGTTCTGGTCACATGCAGCGATGCATGAGTTGAATGGAGGCAACACTTGGCCAAAAAAGGCCAGGACCGAACGCAGGGCCTCAAGACACTGTAACAACTCTGTATCCGCCTCCTGCATCCGCGACCACCAAGGTTCCTCAGCTGCCCTGTCTCTCAGGAGTCATGATCAGGATCAGCCTTCCGCTTCAAGCCTCCACTGTCGCCGAGTGTACCACACAGCACAACGAGACCCATCCTACCCCTTCTCCTTCCGCCCAGTTTGGACGACCTGCACCCCCGTACAGCGGCCAGTCTAGAAGCCAGCCTTCTGTCATTCCAGGTTTGGGAGCAGAAGAAACACTTTAACCAAACCATCCCAAAGCCATATGCCTGAATGTCGGCAATTGCCAGGGCTTTTGGCCTTGAGAAAATGTTGCCTTTCCTTACTGGTGAGACACAGATGGTTCCGCCACGTCATGGCCCTTGCCTGCCCCAATACCAGATGCCGAGCAAGCATTTCTTTGCCAGAAAAGCCTGTCCTGCTGGCCAGCCACGTGTATCTAAAATTTCAAAGGCGCCGTTGTCTGCCCACCTGTGGCCGGGAAAAAGTCAATCTGACCACGACACATGGACTAGTAAGCACGGGCAAGGCCGCTATATCTCTGTGACAGGCTCACTGGGTGAGCGGGGTGGATTGTCTCTGGTGGTGACGGTTGGGCTTCTCCAGGCTCCGGAGCACAATCTTCAAAACCGCTGGGATGGTGCAGGGTTTCTTCCCCCAAGGTCCTCTGGTCGGATTCACGTGCCCAGAGATAACCAGGCCGTGTTGAAATTAATCTGTCTTGGAGACCGTCCAACTCACAGGTCAGGTTGCTCGTGGAACGGCACTAAGCTACGAGGAACGAGCGCTGGCTGGGTTGACAAGAACCTTGTGCCAGGCAAGGTGGTGTCTCGATAACGGGCGAAATCTGCTGATGCACTTAAGATCGGTAGGCTGGAGCACATCCCTTCATGGAACATGTCATGAAACCTTGTCATCCAGTATTTCTAAAGTTGACTACCAGGGTTGGACTGCCTGAACTGCTGAGGAAGGCTCGAAGTCTAGTTAGCACTTCCGCCGTTAGCACCTGCTTCGTCCAGCTTGGTGCGTGCAGCGTACAGCTCGGGCCCTCCCCGTCAAACATCTCATTTGTTGACGTGGCTGGCAACACGCTGGAATTCCCAACCCGCCACATTGCTTCACACCGTTGTGGCAGCGCGCGCAATGACAATTATGGACAGTACAAAGTGACACTGGGCCTGACAAGCAGCGAGTGCGGATCCTCGGGGTGTTGAAGCCACCGAGAGTGGAGGCAGTGAAAGAGCTCTGCACCTCCTTGCCAGAGTTTTGAAAGAAGCCCACCAAAATGGTCAGGTGCGGACAATGCCCTTGTCAGCATGAGCATTGTGGTTGATCTTCAGTTATGGATAGATCGTTGGACACTCTGAAAACAAACAGGTCACGCCATCGAATGAGGAGGAGACGGACACAGATGCGGACACAGAGCCTTTCTCTCCATCAAATCCACAATGACCCACAGTTTCAAAATATCATCGGGTCTTCATTCGGCCAGTGGTTCGGGCGTCCAACGTGGCTAGTGATAAGGTGGCGCATCTAACTCTCGGGTTGCATCATCTCAGGCAAGTCAGGGCTGTGGTTGAAGCTGTGCCGGAGGAAGCGGGAGGAGGAGGAGGGAGGTATTCCTCAGAGTCACTGCGTTACCGACGTTTGCCTTGGAAGAGTTGGCGCGAATTTGAGGCGGCGAGGAGGGAAGGATGAGGAAGATCAGTTTGATTAGTGCCCCTCGACCAAGAGGCTTGGGAAATCAAGGCTCCATCTCTCACATGAGTGCTTGGATGCTCCATTTCACCAACATGATCTCGCATTAAGGCCATCAAAATTAACATCAGTTACTGGGTGGTCACCCTCATGGGATCCCCGGGGGTTTCAAACAAAATAGCAATTTCTTCCACCCACCGATATTGAGAGTAAATGCCAGATATGGAGACCTTGCTGATGATAAACTGGAGACATCTGTTTGCGAACTGCTTCACGTTACCCAAATGTCACGGTGGAACAACCATCAGCGACGTGACAGCAGTAGAGTGCACAAGTAGCGTAGACTGGCAGCAGCAGCAAGGTGGCAGAAGACTAATGGTTGACCTTCTGGCAATCTGTATTTACCCCTCACCAACGCATGCTATGCTGGGCACACATCCAACACATCAGAGACCAGCTTAATGATCATGGTGCACGACTTTCTGCGTCTCAACACGATGTTTTTGTATGTGTTCCAGGAACCCACATCGACTTCTGGGTTCCAATAATGGACGCAATGGCCTGAGCTCGCTCGCCACGCCATAGAGGTGGTTGTCTCTGAACAGCACATGCCAGCGTCATAATCTGAGCGGACCCTTCAGCACATAGCACTGGAGGAGGTAATTACAGAACAACGCATCGCTTTCCAAGATAATGTGAATCATTTGACTTTTCATCAAGATGAATCAGGGCTATGGATCTCTGATGATGTTGTGGCTACAATTGCCCGAGGTCACCGATTTGTTGCCGGTCTATTTCACATTCTTCTACAAAAACAGAAATGAGTCCTCTGAAAACTTTTTTTTTAATATGATCATTTCTTACTGCATTTTTATTTATACTCTTTTCCCAAACAGTTTCATTTTGCTGGTTTTACTGTTAGGAGAGTTGTAAAAGACAGCAAGGTTTCATGACTACACAGTATTCCATTGCTCACCTTTTGCTTAGAAGTTTTCGCATGTCAATGGTTTTGAGGTCATGTTGCTGTGAGATACAGCTATAATTATGGTCCTTTGGACAGAATTGTGGCTTTCTAAGTGGACACATTTCTCCATCAACAATTTTTTATTAGTGGCTGAGAAGGGCAGATTTATAATTTTTTGGGGTCATTGTTGCTGTGAGGATACAGGCAATATTCATGGTCCTTTTGGAACAGAAATGTGGCTTCTAATGGCATTTCTCCCTCACTAATTTTTTAACAGTGGTATGAGAAGTCATTTTTTTAATTTTTTGGGTAATGCTGCTTTGAAATGCAGCAATAATACAGGTATATTATAAAAAAATGTTCGTTTTAACATGAGTTTGTTCTTCACAATTGTCCAAAGTGGATCAAGGGGTCAGGCTCTTGAATTTTTGGGGGCATTTTGCCTGTGACATGCAGATATAATACAGTCCTATTATTAAAAAAATGTTGTTTCTAACAGACATTTCGTTCTTCACAAATTGTCCAAAGTGGACATGGTCATGCTTTGACTTTTTGGGGCATCGTTTTACTGTGACATGCAGCTACTACAACAGGTCATATTATAAATATAATGTTGTTTCTAAGACATTTGTTCTTCACAATTGGCAAGTTGGCTTCAAAGGGTCATTGATTGAATTTTTCGGGGGATTTTCGTTTGACTTGCAGCTATACTACAGGTTTATTATAAAATAAAATGTTGTTTCTAACAGGAAATTTGTTCTTCTCAATTGTCCAAGTCGCTCAAGGGTCATGCTTTGGAATTTTTGGGGGCATTTGCTGTGACATGAAGGGCTATACTACAGGTCCTATTATAAAAAAATTGTTGTTTCTAACAGACATTTGTTTTCGACAATTGTCAAGAGTGGCTCAAGGGTGATGGTGTGCTGTCAGAAAACAGATAGGAGGACACTGTTAGAAAGGACACCATATTGCAAAATGACTGTTTTTGCAAGATCTTTAACATTGATTCAATCCCTGTATTGGAGGACAACCCATTTAATTACAATTAAAAAAGAGAAACAAAGGACATGGTGGGATTCTATCCTATTTTAAAAATGTGTTTTTCTTGAATTAAAACTACTAAAAACTTGCATGTACAAAATAGCTGGTTAAAAAAATTACTCTGATTGTACATGGATAGGTACAGGAAATATTGACCAGATGTAGCGTTAATTAGAGGACATGGAGTATGGTGCAAGGGACAGAGAACAAAGTTTAAGAGACAATTTCTCCAGCACGTTGAGTAAATGGAGAAAAAGAATGCCAGATAAAGGGCCACCTGGGTGGAAAAGGAGCGTTAACCACCGAGTATTTCCAAGTGAAAGCTCATATTGGTACGCAATCATACGGTGGGGCAAGCGGCTTCCCAGGTATGATGTTTACTGAGGAAGGCTGGAGTTCTCAACACTTCCGGCTTCGCACTATCTGCTTCAGATCGACAGTTTTCGTTTGCTGCGTCATCAGGGGCTTTTAACATGCGTGTTAAATAGATGAACGGGACGCCAGCCTGGGCTTTCACCGCACCACTGTAACTTCCGGACCATGGGTTCATGCTGTGTGGGGCCCAGGACAGGTATAGTCAATGTCAGTGAAAACTAAAATGGTGGTGAAAGACTCCTTTTCCGGAGGCAATTTTTAATGTGGGGTCATGCAGGTTTGGGGCTCAGGCTGTCGTTCCAGGACAGGGATTATCAATCGTCCGTTCACGTAAAATGATGGTTCAAATCATATTGCCATCTGGCACTTTTAATTTGGGGTTGATGCAGTTTAAGGGTCAGGTGTGGTACAAGACAGGGATTAGTGAATGGGTCGTATGTGATTTTTTTTCTGTGTGCTTTTTTAAACCTAAGTGTGTTGCCTAAGATGTAGCACGTATCCATTTGACTGTTGTGGATGTTAATTCCAGCTTCTCCAGCCCTGTTTGGGTGTAAGAATGAAAGTGTTGTTGCTCTCCCATAGACTTTAATGGTCATCGATCATAATCTAAGATCGACCATCAAATATCTTGTCGATGATGGTCGACTATCGACCATCTACCGACACTAGTGATAATGAAAGAGGTCTGCAAAAATGAAGGATGAGGTGGATATGTGATATATAGGGTTATTTGATAGAGAGAGAGAAGCTGAGCACTGATATATATGGTTATATGATAGAGGAGAGGAGCTGAACTCTGTGATATATAGGGTTATATGATATAGGAGAGAAGCTGAACTCTGTGATATATAGGGTTATATGATAGAGGAGAGAAGCTGAGCTCTGTGATATCTAGAGTTATATGAAAGAGGGAGAGGAGCTGAGCTCTTTGCTATATAGGGTTATATGATAGAGGAGAGAAGCTGAACTCTGTGATATATAGGGTTATATGATAGAGGAGCGGAGCTGAGCTCTGTGATATATAGGGTTTATATGATAAGGGAGAGGAGCTGAGCTCTGTGATATATAGGGTTATATGATAGAGGGAGAGAAGCAGAGCTCTGTGATATATAGGGTTATATGATAGATAAGAGAAGCTGAGCTCTGTGATATATTGGGTTTTTATGAAGAGGGGAGAAGCTGAGCTCTGTGATATATAGGGTTTATGATAGAGGGGAGAAGCAGACTCTGTGATATATAGGGTTTTTATGATAGAGGAGAGAAGCTGAGCTCTGCGATATATAAGGTTATATGATAGAGGAGAGAAGCTGATCTCTTTGAAATATAGGGTTATATGATAGAGGAGAGAAGCTGAGCTCTCTGATATATAGGCTTATGCGATAGAGGGAGAGGAGCTGAGCTCTGTGATATATAGGGTTATATGATAGAGGAGAGAAGCTGAGCTCTGTGATATATATAGGGTTATATGATAGAAGAGAGAAGCAGAGCTCTGTGATATATAGGGTTATATGATAGAGGGGAGAAGCTCTGTGATATATAGGGTTATATGATAGAGGAGCTGAGCTCTGTGATATATAGGGTTATATGATTTAGGGAGAGGAGCTGAGCTCTCATATATTGGGTTATATGATAGAGGGAGAGAAGCTGAACTCTGTGATATATAGGGTTATATGATAGAGGAGAGTAGCTGAGCTGTGATATATAGGGTTAATATGATAGAGGAGAGGAGCTGAGCTCTGATATATTGGGTTATATGATAGAGTGAGAGAAGCTGAACTCTGTGATATAATAGGGTTATATGATAGAGGAGAGGAGCTGAGCTGTGATATATAGGGTTATATATTAGAGGGAGAGGAGCTGAGCTCTGATATATAGGGTTATATGATAGAGGAGAGGAGCTGAGATCTGTCAAATATATGGTTATATGATAGAGGATAGGAGCTGAACCCTGTGATATATAGGGTTATATGATAGAGGAGAGAAGCTGAGCTCTGATATATTGGGTTATATGATAGAGGGAGAGAAGCTGAACTCTGTGATATATAGGGTTATATGATAGAGGAGAGGAGCTGAGCTCTGTGATATGTAGGGTTATATTATAGAGGGAGAAGAGCTGAGCTCTGATATATAGGGTTATATGATAGAGGAGAGGAGCTGAGATCTGTGATATATAGGGTTATATGATAGAGGAGAGGAGCTGAACCCTTTGATATATAGGGTTATATGATAGAGGAGAGAAGCTGAGCTCTGTGATATATAGGGTTATATGGTAGAGGAGAGGAGCTGAGCTCTGTGATATACAGGGTTTCATAATAGAGGAGAGGAGCTGAATTCTGTAATATGTAGGGTTATATGATAGAGAGAGAGAATACAGTGTGGCTTCACAGTGTGCTTTAGAGTATAACACCATGCTCTAAAAAATTTGCCAAAATTTTGGTGCAAAGATAGGTGTAAACTAAGCCAACTAATAGAATCTATAGGCTTAGACATGACCATGGCATCATGGATCCGCGCTAATCCTTTAAAACAACATCTTCAGAGTCACAAAAATTATTGCCCAAGTACAAACCCATTATCCAATAGTTCCCCCCTTTAAACGAACAATAACAACACAGACTCACAGTTTGAATTTAATTGACCACAGCGGTCATTTTATTAACAAAAAGTTAACATAAAATAGCTTTAAAATAAGCACCAATCATACCAAGCGGAGACGGTCCTTGGAGCTACAAAACATCTGGTGACCATTTATTTTACCAAAATAGACGTAAAGACCATATTTTACCTCCAGCCGTGAAGCGCGCCTGCTCGGAGGCACCAGCAGCCAAAATAATGACTAAATGCCTAGAAACACCAGTTCGCAAGGACCCCAACCTGTATGAGCCCCATCACTGCCAGAACAAGGAGTAATCTCCAAAATTGAGGGGCCATCATCATGATTAACCACCCCTCACCAAACTTTACCACCAACTCCAAGGACCCCCGACACGCCACAAGCCGCTGCAACTCCGTCCCCAGCAGCACCTAAAGGATCAACAAAGAAGACACAATTCCTTTGCAACACGAACAAGACAACACCTAAAACGTTGGATATTAAGGGAGGGTGAGAGGGATCACTCACTACGAGCCTCGTGCGCCAACTGTCTCCTGCTATCCCTGTCCGGAAACTCTACGCATTAAGCCCCACCCCTCGACCAGGTAAGCCCCACCTCCTCCTGAAATGCATGTCCCATTAACTGGGTCATGCATGGACTCTGTCCACGTCAGGCTGGAGTTCCGGCCTGTTCTAGACACAGTAAACATATGCCAGACTTTTCAGCTGTATGTGATTTTTTAGACTGTCTAGTCTAATTTTACACTGTCTTAAGTATTAGACAATTTTGATAAATCTGTCCCTTTGTATACATTAAGTCTGTTTGGTGTGGCTCCCAGAGATGGAACCTGCACCTATCTGAAGATCAGCCCCACTTCTATGGGAGTTTTGAGTCCAGCCTCAAGTGTATTGGAAGCTCCTACCGCAATGAATGGAGAAAGCAGCGCATGCGCAGCCGCCTCTCTGTTCTGTACAGCTTTGGCACAGAGGAGGACAAGGACCTGTTCTTTAGATTAGTACAGACTAGAGAACTGGGACCTGTGCCTGCCAGCCATTTATGGCATATACTGAACATGCAGAAATAAAGAAAAGTATGTTTTCGGTGAAAATGGCAAAGACTAAAAATGGAGTCGATATTCTGAGAATGAAGAAAGCTTTTCAGACTGAGGGCGACATGTATGATCGGGCTTTACGCCTGTTTTCTGGCGTATCCTGGGCCTCACCGGCCCGAATCCGCTGTTGGGCGCAGGGATGCGAGGTTAGGCGCAGCGTTCGCCACTTTCGGCTGCGCCCCGCATGAATGGGCGCGGTGTAGGCGTTCTGGGGCGGGACGCGGCGCGCTCGAAAACTCCGAGGCATACACGATCGCGAGTCGGCAAAGTGCGGCGCATTGCAGCGCTCGCCATCTCCGACAGGCAGACCTAGTTTATTTTGGTCTAAATGCTCCGGCGGAGGCGAAGTGAAGCGAGAACGGAACATGAGAGGAAACATAGAAGATAGCAAAAGAAATCGCGGCACTCAGCGCCGTGCAGCTGGAGTATGATTCCAAAAATCGCTTTTATAAAGGCGGAAAACATTCTCAGAAAAAGAGCTCAAACCTCAAAAATAAAAAATAATTTTAAAAAAATCACTTTCCAAAAATCTAGAATGGCGCAATATCAAGAATTAGGATCTTGGAAATTGCCGGGAAATAGAGTAATTCAAATTCTGAAAGCTATTCTCATTGGTCGGCATAAACCAGCCAATCAGAAGAGGAGCGACAGTGAACCATTAAAACCTATGGAGAACTATTGACCAATCAAAATCAAAGGTGGGACAGTTCAAAATACAGTAAAAAAGGCAGAAAAGAGCTGATTGGTTGAGCTAGCGGGGGCTTGGCTATCCCGGCCAATCAGAAGAGGAGCGACAGGGACCCATTAAAACCTATGGAGAAATATTGACCAATCAAAATCAAAGGCGGGACAGTTCAAAATACAGTAAAAAGGCAGAAAGCTGATTGGTTGAGCTAGCAGGGGCTTGGCTATCCCGGCCAATCAGAGCGCAAGCTACTTTCTCATAGAGTTCTATGGGAAAAAAAATGCAGAGGTAGCTCTGTTTGTGATTGGTTAAGTTAAAAGAGGCGCGGTTATTTTGACCAATGGGAGAGCGAGCGACGCTCTTATGGGTTTTCTAATGTAATCTGGAATAAAACTGTACATTGCCGAAATCAAATGATAAGACTCCAGAAGTTGTCCCGATCTGTATATAAAATGATCTATAATATGGGGGTAACGAAAAAAAAATATTAATTCAATAAAATCATGTTTATTTCTTTATTTTTGTTACACCCATACTATTGATCCTTGGCTAACGAAAATAAAGAAATAAACATGATTTTATTGAATTAATATTTTTTTTTCTTTCCGCCTTTGATTTTGATTGGTCAATTCTTCTCCATAGGTTTTAATGGGTCCCTGTCGCTCCTATTCTGATTGGCTGGTTTATGCCAACCAATGAGAATAGCTTACAGAATTTGAATTACTGTATTTCCCGGCAATTTTCAATATCCAAATTCCCGATATAGCGCCGTTCTAGATTTTTGGAAAGTGATTTTATTTATGTATTCTTTTAGTAGGTTTTAGCTCTTTTTCAGAGAATGTTGTACGCCTTCATAAAGGCGATTTTTTTTATTCATACTCCGCACGGACATCCTTAATGATTTCTCGCTGTTTTCCAGCCTGGTTCGAGTCGGAATACATGTTCGGCGCAGTCCCGCACTGCGCCTTAGTCCCGTACTGCACCTCACACTCTGGCGAGGTGCGGCGGACTTTACACCGCATGTATGAGCGCACTTCGACACCGACATACATGAGGCGCAAATTCCGCCGGAAAACTAGCGGAAACGTAAGAGTCAAATAATTCTGAAAGTGGAAAAGATGAAAAGAACATAAAAATGGACTAAAAAAAAAAGAAATGTAGAAGTTAGAGCATACTCATACTTGCCAGCAGTCAAATGTAACGGTACTGTCCCGATTTCTTTTAGGGCATGAAGTATACAGTAGTAGGTGGTACGGTATACCACTAATGGTTAAAAATGTTTAATAATGTTAATTAATAATTGCACTGTTTTCTACTATGATTGTACTAAGAAAGTTCTAGAAATGACCCATATTTCACCCCTGTGTTTAGCTAGTAGCTTCTGCACATGTCTGTGGATTGTGTATAGTCATGTTGATTTGCAGAAATGTATCCAGCTGCAGTCACAAGACTTTGGCAGGAAAAACAATGACAACACACGGTGGGGGTAAATTAGGAGGTTATAAAAGAAAGGGTACATTTAATGTTCTGGGTACTTTCTTTCTATTGGACTCACTGATATCCACCTTCAGGGTATTGGTGGCCTTTATCTGAAGCTGGCAGAGATGTGCTCCATCATGACACAGGCTGTGCTGTCTCTGGGCTCAGAGGTCAGCATGAACCTTTTCTATCCTGGCCACATGGGAGTAGAACAAGAAAGAGGAGAAGCTAATCTACTATGAGAGGTAGCTATTCATAGGGACTTGGTTTAGCAATATTAACATGCCCTGGTCTACTGAGTGGCTGCGACTGGAAGAGCTGTGTTGTAACTTGAATGTTAACCACTGCCATGTGTACTCCATCTTGCTGTGGAAGTAAAGAGTCTTAAGATGATTTCAACCAGTAGCCCTTTGTTTCCTGCCTGCTTATTTCTGCACTGTACATCAAGGACACCTCGATCACTATCTACCGCAGGCAGTCGAGGAAGAGACCACCTACAGAGTGTGCCCCGGGGAAACAACTACCACCATCATCTTAAAGGGAAGACCCCTTTTAAATGGTACTGGAGCGAGAGAGACATGAGAGGTGCCGTTGATGAGAGTGTTAGCCACCGTGACCAGAGTAGCAGCCCCTGAGCTGTGGCTACCTCTGCTTCCAGCCCTCTCCTCTGTCCCTCTCCACGCCAGCGATCACCACCGGCACTTCCAAATATTTAACATCATGGCAGGATTACTTACTGGATTATTCTAATATGTAATAGCCAGATAATGACCAAATGCCTGCACCCCAGTAATCAGCTGAATATAAGGGCCAGGGGGCTCCAGTGCAAGCCCCAGTGTTTGTCAGGCACAGCTTCATACTTTCAGTAGTGGCTTTGACTGGAATAGGAATAAGCAGCATTACCCAAAGTACAGAGCTTGGTAAACAATTAGGTGTTTATATATTGGGATACCTGCAACTTTTTAATCACTTTTTATTCCAATTTTTAGAGGATGTGAAATGACCAAAAAAAACTGCAATTTTTGGTGATTGGAATTTTTTTTCTCCTGCATTGTTCAGCACACGGAATAAATTATGTTATATTTTAATAGAAGGGACTTTAACTTTTTTATGAATCTTTTATTTGTGGATAATTTGAACTTTTTTATTTTTTTATATTTTTAAAACTTTTTTTTTTTTTTTACTTAAACACTAAGCATTAAGAAGTGTGATTGCTTGTACACCCTTCTGCATTATACAGATAATGCAGAAGGATTTGTCAAGATGCCAGTTCTATTATTTCCTACATGAGACAGAAAGTAATGGAAATGCTTACATGGACCTTCGTTAGGCTTTCAGCTGCCATTGTAACTGATCGTCACTCTGTAATCTCGATGCAGGCCGGGCGATCGGAGGGAGTCCAAATGGTTGAACAGCAGGAATCAGAACCGACTCTGACCCCTGTTGTTAGCAGCAGGTGTCAGCTGTAATAATCAGCTGGTACCCACCACATATGGAGTGGACTCGGTGAGTCCCATAGGGTATGTTCACACAGCTTAATTGCAGGACGTACAGTACAACCCATAATTAAGCCGGGTGTTCGCTGATACGCGCATACTCCGAGGTGAGGCCTGCAGTCCGTCGGCCCAATAGACATGTCTTTTATATACGATCATATTGTACGCCCGGGGAGAGGAGGCGTAATCCATATTTCTCTATGAGAACTGTGGATTACCGTAATGATTGGGGCACATTTCGCTTGTATTAGAGTGCAGTAAGCTCCAAATACGTGGCGAAATGCGCCCCAAAATAAGCTGTGTGAACATAGCCTTACCGGCATTATCACCTGTATGTCAAATGTTGAATAGGGGTTAAATATATTCAAATAAGTGAAAGAGCTAAGACGTTGCAGGGTCACCTATTTGGATGTAGAATTTCTCAAGTTACATCTGACTCACTGAGTCTTGGAATGTGACTGAGAGTAAAGCCGTACCTGAAATTCATCTGCAGGTAATTGTGTGCTTGCCCCTCATGGTTTGCTAAGTGCACCCCTTTTTGAGCTATATCTACAGTCTTTTACCTGGAAAACCAAACATCCTACAACATCTGTCTACAAATGAATATCTGGAATGGCTTTACTCCCAGTGAGTAAGATCTGTTTTGAGAAACGCTTCAGCCAATACACAGTTACATAGTTTATAGTTTGCAAGGCCGAAAAAAGACAAGACGTCCATCCAGTTCAGCCCATTTTGCTAAAGTATTGCTAAAGTGTTGATCCAGAGGAAGGCAAAAAAAAAAAACAGAGGGGAACCCAATTTTCCTATTTTGGGAAAAAAATTCCTTCCTGACTCCAAACTGGCAATAAATAAATCCCTGGATCAGCCCCCCCTCCAGAATCCGGCACTAAACTGTTAATTATTACATAAAAAAATTATCCCAAAACCCTTTTCCCCGAATCCTGGCATTTAACTTGTTATATTTTTACATCTAAAAATATCCAACCCCTTTCCCAAAAAAACCTGGTCACTAGAACTTTTTATATTATTTCATCAAAATGTTCCAACCCTTCTCCAGAATCCGGTCACTAGAACTTTTTTAAATTACATTTAAAAAGTCCCCCAGACCCTTCTCCAAATCCTGGTCACTATAATCTGTTTTTTATATTTACATCTAGAAAATGTTCCAGACCCTTCTCCAGAATCCTGGTCATTAAACTTTTTTATTACATCTAGAAATGTATCCAACCCTTTCCCGAATCCCGGGCACTGTAACTTGTTTATTTTTTAATTTAGAAATGTATCCAGACCCCCTTTTCCAAATTTGGTCATAGAACTTGTTTTTTATTTTTTCATCTAGAAATTTACCAACCTTTCTCCAAATCCTGTCACTATAAGCTGTTATATTAATCTGAAATGTATCCAGACCCTTTCCCCGAATCCCGGTCACTGTAAAATTTTTTTATTATTACATCTAGAAATGTATCCAGACCCTTCTCCAAATCCTGTACTATAACCCTTTTTTATTATTTCATCTAAAATTATCCGACCCCTTCTCCAGAATCCTGGGCACTATAACTTGTTAATTTTTTAACATCAGAAATGTACCAGACCCTTACAGAAACCTGGTACATAACTTGTTTTTAATTTTTACATCTAGAAATGTCTCCGCCCCTTTTCCAGAACCTGTCACTAAAATTTTTTTATATTATTACATCAAAATGTATCCAAACCCCTTTTCCAAATCCTGGTCACTATAATTTTATATTATTACATCAAAAAGTATCCAAACCCTTCTCCCAAAACCCGTTCACTAAACTTTTTATTTTTACATCAAAATGTCCCAAACCCTTTCCCAGAATCCTGGGCACTATAACTTGTTAATATTACATCTAAAATGTACCAACCCTTCTCCGAATCCTGGTCACTAAACTTTTTATATTATACTCTAGAAATGTCCCAGCCCTTCTCCAGAACCCCGGTCCTATAACTTTTATATTATTACATCTAGAAATGTATCCAGACCCTTCTCCAGAATCCTGGTCACTTAAACCTGTTATATTATTAAAATCTAGAAATGTATCCAGACCCTTCTCCAGAATCCTGGTCACTATAACTTGTTTATTTTTACATCTATAAAATGTCTCAGACCCTTCCCAGAATCCTGGTCACTGTAACTTGTTATATTATTACATCTAGAAATGTATCCAGACCTTCTCCAGAATCCTGGTCACTAAACTTGTTATATTATTACATCTAGAAATGTATCCAGACCCTTCTCCAGAATCCCGGTCACTAAAACCCTGTTAAAATATTACATTAGAAATGTACCAGACCTTTTCCATGAATCCCTCACTAAAACTGTTTATTTTTACACTAGAAAATATATCCAGACCAGGGGCGTAACTACGGGGGTAGCGGAGGTTGCAGTTGCTAACGGGCCCCTGCCCGCTTAGGAGCCCCGGGCACTGCTAACCGCCCCCTTACCCGGTAATGCCGCTCCTGGGCCCGCCGGTATGAACCAAAACTTCACTGCAAGGGCGGGGAGCTTGCGGGGCCCTTTGGGCTTACCCCCTTTTAAACCCCAGCCCCGAGCGTTCGGGAGACAGGGATACCCAGGTAGCAAATGGACCCCCGATCGCTCCGCTCTGCTATTTCCCCCCTGCCGGCACTCTGGGGTTTAAATTTGGGCGGGGCGCGGGTAAACTCAAAATTAGCGCGCCGCCTGCGCTGAGCGCAGAGGCTGCGGGGGAAGAGCAGCGGCAGAGGGGAAGGGGCCCCATCGGGGGAGCGGGGGCCCGAGGTAAGAAAGGGGATTTTTTTTTTTTTAAACCTGCCCCCCCCCTTCCTCCCTTTCCTATACGGGCCCCCTATTTTGCCTGCCTGCCGGGCCTGCCTAAACAGCCCCCTAAAATCCCTGCCTCCCTTTAAAACACCCCCCTATATCCCCGGCCTCCCTGTAACCCCCCCCTTTATATCCCCTCCCTTTTTACAGCCCCCTATATCCCTTTCCTAAAAAGCCCCCTATATCCCTTGCCTATACGGGCCCCCCAAAATGCCTGTTTTACACCCCCCATATGCCGCCTATACAGCCCCGATATGCCTGCCAATACAGCCCCCATATGCCGGGCCGGGTAAAAACCCCCCCACAAGCCTGCCGTCTATTTTAGGGGGCCCCCCTTTGGGCTACCTAAAACCCTCCCTATATGACCCCAAATAGCTCACCAAAACCCCTTCTACCTCTATGGCCCCCTATATCCTCCCAAAAACCCTGCCTGCCTATATGGGAAATCTATTGGCTCCCTTTAAACCTTGCCTAGGGGGGCCCCCAAAAATTCCAAACTAAGCCCTGCCTGCCAAAAAGGGAAACCCCATATAGCCAGGGGGCAGGTGCGGGAAAAAGGGTCAGGTTTTCTAAGTTTTTTGGGTGTCTAAATCTGCAGGGGAAAAGTGGTCCGGGAGCCCGTCAACATGATGGCGGACGGGTTTCCGGATGCAGAACAAAAGAGAAAGTCAACACTGGTCAGAGAGACGTCACCTGTGATAAAAGATGAAACTGCACTGAAATTTCAATTAAATTGGGTCTGCACGGGCTTTTTTGTAAAACGCTGCCCAAACCACTATATGGTCACTGTATGGATTAATTTTTCCCAGTCGGGCAGACCCTGTTTACACTGGTGTCAACCACTATATGGTCACTGTTTGGAGGTAATATAAAACTGCAGACCCTTTGTGTACACTGGTGTTTACCACAAATTTTCACTTTTATGGGGGTTAAATAAAAGTCTGCGGGCCTGTGTAAAAGGGGTGCCCCTACCACTATATGGTCCTGTTGGGGGGTTATATACAGTCCCGGCAGAGCCTGTGTACACGGGGTTCCCTTTCCCCATTTAATATGGTCACAAATTTTTTTAAATATTTTATTATTTTTTAAAACAGTATTGGGTCTTTGTGTACTGTCAGAAAAATGGGTGTAGGGGTTTTCCCGGTCACTTTTTCGGGTCAGTCCTATGTGGGGTAATTTTTTGGGTTTGTGTTCTGGGGGTATAATTAGGTCCTTATGAAAAGCGTTATTTTTAATGGGGCTTAGTAAAGTGGGATTTGTTTTGGGGTTAGCAGTTTGATGGTGGGGGATGTATGTTTTAGGTATTTGCCCCCTTTATTTTAACATTATCTAACAGCATTTTCCTGGGGACAATGGTCGGGTCCCGGGGGGTGGGCGAGGGGGGGGGGGGGACCAAAATTTGCTTTGGGGCCCGGCTTCTCTTGTTACGCCCCCCAATTTCCCGACCCTTTTTCCCATAAAACCGGGGCACTAGAACTTTTTATATTATTACATCCCAGAAATGTCTCCAGACCCTTTTCCAGAAACCTGCTCCTTATTTTTTTCTATTTTTCTTTTTGAAATGTTTTCCCGAAAAATTTTTAAAATCTGTTTAGGAATTCCCCATGACAAGTTCCTCTGGCACCCAAATTCCACTCCCCACTGCTCTTTACAGTACGAATCCCTTTCTATGGTTTAGGGATTTCGGGGTGCTGCCATGTTTTAAACTTTTTCCCCTTTAGCCCTATGTGAATATTTTTAATAGCTAGGCATTTCTACATGGCTGTAGGTGGTGCAGTCACACACCCAGACCCTTCAACAACAATGGAGGATAGCAGTATTACAAATTTTAAAATTAGTAAAATTTTGGGGGGGGGCCCCTTACAAATTTTGCTTTGGGTAAAGGAAACCCTTTCAAACACAAGCAAGAAAAGATTTGCCTGGGGGGTGGGAAAATCTTGCTTTTCCCTTTCCAGAGTCTGTTTTACCTAATGATTTCTATTATGAATAGTTTGCATTCTAAGGACGCATCGCCTGGAAACAGGAGGGGATGTAAAATTTCGCTTTAAAAAAAAACATTTGTGCCCGCCGCTTTGTCTGGGGTCTCATAAAACATTTTCCCCTCCAGTGGCTTCTTTGGCCCTCATGTCGGGGTTAGGAAAATGGGCCCGCTCCAAAAGACAGACAGCTGTTTGGAGAGCGGGCTTTTGTCCCCTTAAACGGCCGGGTTTAATTTGGGAAAAATTGGGAAAACAAGGAGGCCTGGGAATCACTGGGACTTAATCCTTCTTTGGCGAGAGATAAAAACTGGCGCTTCCAGTTCCTATTATTTCTGTATTTGACCGTAAAAATTTCAATGCCTTTGGGGGTTTGTTCCTGGGCTTTTTAAAAAAGTTTCTCATATATTTAAAAGGAAAACGCAAAAGACTTAGGGGGAACAATCATATGCCGGGGGACCAGGGGGGAAAAATATTTTCCTTTCGTTAAAATTTAATTTCTATAATGGGAAAATATTGGAAAGGGCCCAAAGGGAAAAAAAATTAAACCTTTATTTACCTGCTGTTAACGAGGTAATGTGCACTTAGGAAAAAAGTCTCCTTTTTTTTCCCCCCAAGAATTGGCACCACCTCTATATTTCTATAGTGATCCTTTAACATACAATAAATATTCATTGGTTCTGGGACGACAATTGTATGGTGAGACCGTAACTCCATGGGAAAACTGGTACTTGGTTCTGAAGCCCTAAAATGTTACCCAACATAATGGAAAGTAAAGATTAAGCAGATTCTAAAAGCACGTCCTTACATATAATATCAGAAAAAAGCTGAGGAAGCTTTGGGAAATTTTTAATTTTCTTTTGATGAAGGGGCAGGAGCCTTTTTTTGGGTCAGGGTTTTTTTTACCAAAAGGGTTTCCCGAGAAAAAAAAATTTTGGGTGCCCCCAAAATTCCGCTCCCTCCTGGCACAAATTTAGAGCAAAAAGGGCTTGTAGTACCGCCTGTACTGTAAAGACCCCACTAACCGCCAATCACTGCATGCAACCTCACAATAAAATGTAAAGCAATCAGGACAAAGAACCAAAAACTGTACTGTAGAGAGATGCAAAAGACCACCAATAAATTGGGTCAAATTTTCTTTAAAACCCTGGGGGGAAAAAAATATTTTTTCAGCCAAAAATTTTGCAAGGGTTTTCCCCCCCTTTAAAAAAATAGAGAAGGGGGTAAATTTCATCATAGGTCCACCTCAACTATGAAAAGACACAATGGAAAAAAAAATCAAGAAAATCCCATTATCTGATTTTGGGGAAAAAAATTTTATTTTCAAAAATTTTGGTGGAAAAAAAGTTTTTTGGGCAATAACAAAACTTTGTTTTTTATCCCCCTTTTTTTGGCAAAGACAGAGGCGAATGCTTTTTGTAAATTTCACAAGGTTTTGGGGCACACTGTTGCTGATATGTTTGGGGGATTCCTCCATGCAATCTTTCCCCCTAGAGCATTTATTTTTTGGGGATGGGTTGGGGTAACGGGGCCCGATTTTAAACTCCCTACAAAGGTTTTCTAAAGGGTTTGGGGCATTCTGGAGACCTGGGGTAGGGCCCCTCCAAGGGCCTTTGAAATGCTTCTTTTCGGAGCCACTCCCCTTTCCTTTTCCCTGGTGGGGTGCTTGGGATCATTGGGCGCTAAAGACCCGCCCCATTTTATCTTCAATGCCCCTTGCTGATGGACTCAAGATCTCAAAAATACACGGGCCCCCTTCATTTTTTTATGTTCACAAAACAGTTTGGGGCCCCTTTTCAGAGAAACAGCCCCCCAAAACATGATGTTGCCCCCCCCCCATTGGGTTTTAAAGGGAGGTCTGGTGTTCTTTGGATGGAAACCAAACTTTTTCTCCCTCCAAAAAACGATGCTTTTTGTTTTTTACAACCCAAACAGTTCCCAATTTGGTTTCAAACTGACCATATGACATTCTCCCCCTTAAATTCTGGGGTATCCAAATTTCTCTCTAGAAAAATTTTGACGGGCCCCGGACCCTGTACTGGGTTAAGCAGGGGGGAAAACGTCTGGCACTGCAGGGTCTTAGTCCTTTTCGGGGAAATGTGTTACTGATGGTAGCCTTTGGTTTTCGTTGGTCCCCCGCTCTTTTGCCCGGGCATTCCCCCCAAATAGGTTCCCCCCTGTGGTTTTTTGGGGTTTTTGCTCACCGTTTTTTTCTGTTTTTTTTGGAACCCCCCGGGGGGGAAATCTTGCGTGGCGCCCAAAATGGACGGAGATTATCAGTGGTCTTGTATGTCTTCCATTTTCAATTAATGCTTCCCACAGTTGATTTCTTCACACCAAGCTGCTTCCCCATTGCAGATTCAGTCTTCCCAGCCTGGTGCAGGCTACAATTTTGTTTCTGGTGTCCTTCAACAGCTCTTTGGTCTTCACCAAAAGTGGAGTTTGGAGTGGACTGTTTGAGGTTGTGGACAGGTGTTTTTTTTATACTGATAATCTCAAACAGGAGCCCCTTACTACAGTAATGAGTGGAGGACAGAGGAGCCTCTTTAAAAAAGAAGTTACAGGTCCCGTGAGAGCCAGAAATCTTGCTTGTTTGTAGGTGACCAAATACTTATTTACCACCATAATTTGCAAATAAATTCTTTCCAAATCAGACAATGTGATTTTCGGGATTGGTTTTCTCATTGTGTCTCTCATAGTTGAGGTCGACCTATGATGTCAATTACAGGCCTCTCATCTTTTTAAGTGGGAGAATTTGCACAATTGGTGGCTGACTAAATAGTTTTTTTCCCCCACACTATGTATTCTGGGTTTCTGGGAGCCACTGTTTTTTTTATCTCATTGGGTGTATATTACTATTTATATGTTTTTCAATGTATATCAATAAAATATTCATTTTATATATATTTACAGTGTAGACATGTTTTTCCGCTTTTTTAAGATTCTGTGTGGTAAACTGATATGATATAACAATCTATTTTCATTCCAGTGATTGACAAAGGCGTCATCAACGTGTTTCTGCTACTATGACATCAGAAGTGTTTCTGTTAGAAGAATAGTTGTGACATCATAAGGAGGTTTCAATCAGTAGTCTACAAATGTTTTTTTTCTGTGAAAATAGCAACGCATTCTACTGTGACATCAAAAGTGGGTTTCTATCATATAAAGTGCTGTGACATCACAAAACTGTATTTTGTAAGTTAATTATCATGACCTCATAACTCCGTTTCTGTCATGTGAGCAGCTGTGACATTACAGGTTGCTGCTGTGACATTATCAGGCAAATAAACTGTTGGGACATCACAAGTGAGTTTTATTCAGATAAAATGCTGCAGCCTCACAACTGTGTATCCAGGAAACTTGTAATTGTCCAGCACTATAATAAAATGTCCATAACATAAAAGAAATACCCCATCGCTGGCGCGTTTTGAGCTTAAAGTTTTTAATCGTTGACATAACTGTGTATCTTTGTGGCTAAGTACTGTTACAATACAAGTGTTTAAATCAGATACTCTGCTGTGACATCACAAATGTATTTTTGTTAAAAATCTTGCTGAGACATCAAGGTTTTAGTCTGGTGATCTAAACAGCTCATTCATAACCAGGATCTCAGTTGCTTCTTTTATCCCTATTGAATTGTTTTTGTACCAGCCCCTCTACAATTACTTAGATCAGTTGTTCTAGAACTGATAGAATCAACAGATTGTCAGTCCAGAACGGGTTAAGGGGGTTGTCTTACCATGCTGTTTTACAAAGCAACTGCCAGCTTCAGGCTCACATTCTCTGGTCAAGTTGTGGGTAGTTTTACAGTATGCCTAGCTGAGCCTGTTATAGTCACATAAGTGCAGGAGGTTTGTAAACTGTAGTGCACAAGACTACAGAGTTCTAAAGGGTTTAAAGGTTGCCAGTCAGTAAAATAAACAGGCTCCTGTGTGCAAGATAGGAAACACAGTGAGTTATCATGCCAGCCACTGCTTCACTCTGTAAGAGAAGAGATTGGTGGCTAGTAACTAGAGAGACTTGTGTACAAAAAGAGGAGGTAAGTTCTACTATGAGAAGGAAAATCAGAACAGCAATGTATTTGGTAGTAGTCAGCATTTACCTTTAAAGCTAATCAATGAAACGAGACTGCCCCTTAAAGGATAAAGAGTGGAAGGCCCTTAGCACAGCCATTCACATTTTATAACTTTTGACCAAACTCTTGTGTGCCTGAGAGCTATTTTTCCCTGCAACCTTAATAAACATGCACACTTTGCTCAATCAAGAATACATGTTTATATAAATGGGGGCAAAGTTTGTCGAGCTCAGAATTTTCTCTTTTGTTAACAAAAGATTCAGCATCTTGAAATTAAAATGTCTGATCATTTTTTCCCCCTTAAGTCCATTGGCAAAGAAAGTTTTGGACTTGGGGTGCTTGGTTCCCATTAGTAAGTCTGATTTTTGGGGCCCACCAGTGGAGCGGATTCTTAGGACCATCCTATTATTGATTATTGGGCACCATCCTATAGCTACTTTAAAAGAATGCATATACTACACATGGCTCTTGCACTCTTCTTGCTTTCTGCCTCTTTTTCTTTGCCTTTCTTCCACTATGCCCAGGGGCCAACAAGGTTTTCCCCTACTCCCCAGTTTAAACCTGGCCAAAGTTGAAGTGATTAATTCCTGTACACACATGACCTACCAAAAAATCTGCATATTTAAGCCAAGATATGTTTTATGTACAGTACTGTCCAAAAATTTTAGTTAGGTGTGGAAGAGATGCTGGAAAGTAGGAATGCTTCCAAGTGTTAATAGTTTATTTTATAAATCAAAATCAAATCAATATCTGGTGTGACCAGACTTTGACTTCTGAATAGCATCTGTTCTTCTTGATTCACAGGTTTTGAAAGAACTCGTCAGGGAGATTGTTCCAAGCATCTTGAAGAAGTAACCACACATTTTCTGTGGATGTAGTATAATGACCCAGAGATGGCAGAGGAGAAGATGGGAGTAGTAGTGGTCACAGGTGGCTTCCCAGTCCTCTCATGCTTTATCTGGGAACATCACAGTGAATGGGGGGGTCTGCAGACATAGCTGTAGGTGGTGTTCCTTCTTAGGTCCCCTGAGGTTGTAAGCCTCAACTGCCCTGATGTTGTTGGAGGTGTCCATGGTGTTAGGTGCAGAGTAAAAGGCAGGAGATGGAATGAGCTAGTAAACAGCATCAACTTCTTTACTCCCAGCAGGTTCCTGTATGCAAAGCAAGGCATTCAATATGAAACTTCTCCTGTATCACTACACATCCTTCAGCAGAAGGTTGTACTCCAAATAAAGTCCCACAATGATCCAGATATGTCAGCAAGGAGTCTTCTTCACCTGAAGTAATTTGGAATATTCTATATTACTCTTCTCTATATAAGTGTTGGGTTAGGCCAGAAGCAAACTAATCACCAACAGCCATGAGGTCTGTCTTGGGTCTGGTTTACCTCATGAATCCTTTGCTCCTCTGATTTACAGGTCTGCTTTGGTGTCTTCCAAGATACTTCTAGGATCTTTATTTCCCTTTGCTTTGAGGGTGAGAGAAGCAGATGTAACTGGCCCCTAGCCGGCACAGGGTCAGCGTTACTCCTATCCTAATAATAAGGTAACAACAACACCCCTAAAATACTGCTTAATTTATAGTCTCCATGGAAACCATCTTCTACTGAGGCTATTCAGCATTTAACCCCTGACAGTTTCACACTTTTTATCAATGATAAACATACAGAAGTAGTACAGTGCAAGGGCACAAGACTCAAGCACAGTTCAACAGTGCACAACGCACAGAAATCAGATTCCATTAATATCTAGTAGTGTACCTTTTACTCTGTTATACTACAGTAGCTATTAAATCCTTAAGCACCAGGCCTGAAAAGGCCTAATGACCAGCTAAATGTTTTAGTTTTTCCTCCCTGCGTTTCAACAGTCCTAACTTTTTTTATTTTGTAAGTGATGCAGTTGTTTGAGGACTTGCTTTATGTGGGAGCAGTTATATTTTTGGGGGATATAGTTTAAATTTACAAATAAATTACTGTAGAAATTTTTGAATTTTTTTGCATTGTGAACATAAAAAAGTGTTTTTCTGCATTTGTTTTTTTTTTACACCTTCACATTTTACACTAAAAACCTGTTAGATTAATTCTACAGGTTATTATGGTCTAATACCTATACCTATACTATACCTAATATGTGTAGTGTTCATTTTTTATGTTTAGTTTATGAAAAATTTTTAAATGAAAATAATTGTTATTTTATTTATTTAGTTCTACCGGTTTTTTTTTTTACTTTTTTTAATCCCCCTAAGCAATAATTATTAAGAAATCCATAGGGCTACTCTAGTTCCCCCGAGTTAACTGTACAGACATTCCCTGGGGTCCATCGGGTCACCTGGGGTCCCGATGACCCGAAGGAGCAGGGGAATGCCCTTTGATTATGCCACAGTCACTGATCGCGAGAATCAAAGGGTTAATAGTTAGGGATCGGAGGCTTTCTTTGCTCCCAGGCGCTTACAGAGACTGCCCTAGGAATGGTGCTGTTAAATATAGCTCTGTTTCTAGTGCAGTTGCAGCGCTGGGAGCCGCAAAACCCCTTTGTCTGCAGCAACATCTTCTGGCGTCGCTGCAGACTGAAGACCTGCAGTGTCTTCCATCAAAAGTCGTTGGGCAGTCGTTAAGGGGTTAATCCTTCTGTCTCCTCATGTAATCCCAGATAAACTCGATGATATTGGGGCTCTGTGGGGACCATGTCATCACTTACTGGACTCCTTGTTTTTCTAAGTACACTTGTATACAGTATTTGGAAGAACTCTGCAAGGAGGTTGTTCCAAACATCTTGGAGCAGTAAGCACAGATCTTCTGTGGATGTAGCTGCTCAAATCCTCGTTTCTTTATGTAATCCCAGAGAGACTGGATGATGAGATCAGTGCTCTGTGGGGCCACATCATCATCTCCAGGACACCAAAGACAAAGGGCGGTCACATCAATTATTTATTTGATTTATCTTTTGTTCATTTACTTTGAATGTTGCTAATAATAAAATAAAAATTTAAACATTGGGCAATGTTCCCCCACGGCTTATTTACGGGCGCATTCCCCCAGTATTTCGCCAAAACGTCCCGGGGGGCTTAATATACGAAAGGGCCCCCGAAATTTTAAGGTAATCCATATTCTGAAGAAAAAATAAAATCACGCCTCCTTCCCCGCTTGTACATTACGATCGTTTTGTATGCGCGGGGGAAATGAATGCACTTAGGGTATTTGACACGGTTTAATTGCGGGCTACAGTATCGATGGGCCGTACCCCACACCGGGGGGGGCCCATAATATATTACCATGTCACTTATCTCCCCCGCTACAATACGATCTTTTGTTACGCCCGGGGGAAGGAGGCTAATCCATAGTTCTCATGAGAGCTAGGGATTATCGTAATTAGGGCGCTTTTCGTTTCGTACTGGGCACAGTACCCCGCAAAATACGGGGGAAATGTGACCCAAAAAAACCCGTGGAAACATACCCCAAAGCTGTCTATGGGGCCCGGCAGCGTCGGCCCCCCCGCACGCAGTAGTACCGCCGTCACCAACTACCGAACACCCGGCATAATTGCAGGGGTACTGTACCCCCTGAAATTTAAGCCGTGTAAACCCATCCCCTTAGTTAGTTCACACGGCTTATTTAAGAGCTAATTGCCACGTTTTTGATCGTTTTGCGCTTTATACCGGAAAAATGTCGCCACAAATATGGAACTTCATGCTCTCTAAGAGCTTTGGTTACATGTCGTCTCCCCCCGCGGTACAGTATGATCGTTTGTACGCGCGGGGGAAATTGAATTTTTAATTGTTTGCGGCGCTTCCCGCATTGTGACAATGCATGTCAATGGGGGACCATTTTCCCGGGCCCCCCTTTTGGAATTTGCGCGCTGTTCACACGTGGTTCCAAAACACTGGCGATTACACCCCAATACTATACCGCAAAAGCCTGGAAAAAACCCTTGCATTTTTTTTTAAAGCATTCCTACTTTCCACCATATTTTCCCACCTGCTTAAAACCATGCCATGCCAAATTGGTTACAGCATATACGTTTCTTCCATGATCGGCACAAATGAGCCTTGTAAAAATGTCTTTATAAACCTCCTTTGCAGGGTTGGATAGATAAAAATATCAGCATTTTGTTACCTAACACATATAACAATAGAAACAAATGAAACAATACAATTTTGTTCCACTTTTTTATAATCACACGGAGAAATTGTGACAAATTGTATCTCTCAAAACCCACGAAGTTCTGAATTTTTAATAGCTTCTAAGTGCTCTATTTTCATAAAACCCTTACACTTTTATAATGGGAAAAAGAAAGCGTATTTTTTCTCAATAAACAACACATTTTGCATACCATTTGGTTACTATAGCAACCTAGAACAATCACCATACAAAGTGGTTATCCTCAGAGAAACTTACTGGGACGGTCTCTGCTGATTTTTTTTTCATTACAATGAAAAATATCTTGATTTCTAAACAGCAGGAAAAAAAAATTTAAATATTTTTGTAAAAATTGGGTTTTTAATACTGTGGTGTGAAAATAAAATTTTCCCCTTCCTGATTTCTTTAAACTTAGGGGTTTGTTACACTTTAAATGTTTCGCACCAAAACCCTTTTTAAAATTAATAAACAAACATAATAACACAAATGCAGTTTTTAAATGAAAGGTTTTATTATTAAAGGGGAAAAATAATCAAAACCACAGGGCCCTTGGAAAAAATAAAATTTTCCCCCCCCACCCCACAAAAAAAAAACCCCTAAAATAAACCCAGGCCTGTTTCGCCACACCTGTTTTAAGCAAGGAAACCCCTTAAAAAGGACCGCCTGACAAAGTGAATTGACCAAAAAATCCCAAAGTGAGACATCATGGGGGGATCAAAAAAATTCAGGAAAAATAGAAACAAAGTCATTTAGACTATCATCTGGAAAAAGTTATAAACACATCTCTAAAGCTTTGGGGCCCCAGGAACCAAGGAGGGTCCCTTTTCACAAAAAGAAACATGGAACTTTTGGGGACCCTTCCCCCGGGGTGGCCGGGCGCCCAAAAAAAACCTAGGAGCGCAGTACAACCATCCAAAGGTCAAAAACCCTACAAAAAGCTCCAAAACCCGCAGGGCCCATTTTCCCAGTTAACCCCCCTTATTTTCTGCAGCCATTTTGACCTCCCCCGACAAGCCCATTTTTGAAACTACATGTGTCACTTTAGTGAGAATACTTTTTGATACTTTATCTATGTAATTCAGAGATTGTTTTTTTTTGTGACACATGGGCCTTAAGTTAGTGAGAATTTTTTTCCCTACAACCCTTGTTTTTTTAAAAAATATCAAAATACGGAACATTTTTAAGAATTTTTTCCATTTTTTAAAGTTTAAAAATGCGGGTAAAAAGAAATTATTAAAACAAAAAAGATTTTAATAGCATCTACCAAAATTCTCGTAGGTTTTACATCATTTTTTAAATGTCTTTTTTTTACGACATTAGGGCGTTTAGAAATTTCATAGTATTTTTTCAAATTTCAAGAAAATATGCAACATAGACTTTTTTAGGACCAGCCCAGTTGTAATGTGGCTTTAAAGGGGCCTGTTTTATAATGATACCCCCATAAATTACTCCATCTAAGAAACTACAGCACCTTGAAGTATTTAAAGCAGCATTAAAAAGTTTATTAACCCTTATGTGTTTCACAGAACTTAAAGCAAAGTGGAGGTGAATTTCAAAAAAATTTATTTTTGCAGATTTTCAATTTCATGCCGTTTTGTCACCAGATGTTCTAGACATCCTATTAGAAAAATTAGGAGATCTAACATAAAAAACCCCTTTTTGTTATAGTACACTGATTTTTTTATCATTTGGGATCTCTGACCTGATGATTAGGTGACAGTGATAGCTGAGCTTTATGTTACATAGTTGCATAGTTTGTAAGGCTGAAAAAAGACAAGACGTCCATCCAATTCAGCCTATTTTGCTAAAGTGATGATCCAGAGGATGGCAAAAACCCCAATGAGGCAATTGTCCTCATTTTAGGGAAAAAAATTCCTTCCTGACTCCAATCTGGCAATCGGAAAAATCCTTGGATCAATGACCCTTCTCCAGAATCCCGGTCACTAGAACTTTTTTATTAACATCTAAAATGTCCCAGACC
>JAODAL010019339.1:0-72349 GCA_025379985.1 Phyllomedusa bahiana | reverse complement strand
AAGCTTTTTAATCCCTTTTTGGGCTTTAAAACCCAGAGGGCCCCACTTTTCGCATGTAGGGTCATGGCCAGCTTTTGTTCGGGGAAAATTTTTAAAAAGGCCCAAAAAATTTTACTTTCCTAAATGGGGAAAAAAAAAAAAAATTAAATTTGCCCGAGGATACCAAATACATGGGGACTCTAAGAACGTTTTTATTTTCCCTTTTAAATCCCCCTTTTGGAAAAAATTTATATATAGGGCGACTTCACGAAAGGATCAAAAAAAGGGATTTGAAAGACATAAAGTCATTTTTAATAAAAAAAATTTTAAAAAAAGTAAGAGTGAAGAGGATGCTTTAACGAAACTAATGAAAAAAAGGACAAATTCGGTTGAAACCTCACTAGCTGGGACACTTCAAGGGGGAAAAAACATAACATCAGCAAAATTTTACGCTGGCGGGTGATTGAACAATTTGTTCCCCCCAGTAAAAAACCAAAAACTAAAAAAAAAAAACCCCCCCCCCCAAAAGAGGGGGGGGAAATATTGGATATTCACTTTGGGAACCCACTACCCACCAAAAAGGTTCAAAAGAAAGAATCTTTTTTAAATTTGGTTTTATATTTTAAGGGGGATTGTTTTTTAATGTTTTTGATAATTGAAATTAAAACATTTTTTTTAATGGGTCCAAAAATAGGATTTAAAAAAACTTTAATTGAATTTTCCGGGGTGGGGGCCCCGTTTTGAGGAAGGGGGGTGCCGCGAAACGTCAGGGCCACACCTGAGCAGATTACTCTGAAAATTTGGACTTGTTTTAGAAAGGGCGGGCCGCCTTTTTATGGACTGACTACTTGATACTCCTTTTTGGAGATTCAAAAACCGCAATTTGGGAAATTTTTTTCCTATATGTTTATATAACTTTTTGTGAGTTAGGGTTTATAAAAAAATCCCTAAATAAATATTTCAGAAGATATCATTTATCTCCCCTATTTGGAGTGTTTGTTTTACATTTTTTAAAAAAAAATCCTTCTTTCCTTTTTAAAAAGTTTAGTTTGGGTAGGTAAGTTCACAACAACCAAAAACATCATGAGACATTTTCCAAATTATTATTTTGTTTCCCACTTGAAAATCCAAAACAAAAGGTATGACACAAATGCAAAAAGAATCCCTTTTAAATAAAGTCAAACTTTTTTTGAAAATGGAAACCATAGAACAACCCTTTTAAAAAGGTTAAATTAAAATCTGCTCCCAAAACCTTTGGGGGAAGTTTGGTTTTCCCTTTTGAAAAAACCCCAAAAAAAATATTTTTTTTAAAAACGGGGACTTTTTTCCCAAAGGTTCCCCCCCTTTAGTTTTTTCCTAGATTTTGACATAGGAAATAGGGCAAAGAGAAGTTTTAAAGGGGGGTAGTGAGGGGGAAATGGACCCCAAGGAAGTTTTTAAAGAGGGATGGGGGAAATTTTTTAATTTGTCTAATGGAAAAATTAAAGTTATAAACAAAAAAAAAAGCCCATTGTAACTTTAAACCAGAATGAAATTTTTTAAAAATTTTAACTGTCCCGCTAAAATTTTTTCATATCACTCAATTGGTTGCATCTTGGAATTGTAGGAGAACATTGTATGAAGGTAGAGAAACTGGCAGTATGCCGATAACAGCTGTTATCAGATTTTAAAAATTTAAATAAAAGGGTTTGGTACCCGGGGCCCCCCCTTGGGCCTTGGGGGGAAAAAGCACACCTAAATAATTTCTTTTAGTGACCCCTCAGAAACCCTTTGGGAGTAAATCTTTTAAAAAAATTAAATTTTTTTAAAAACCCTTATGGTTTCCTTCTTAAAAGCAAATAAAGACGCAACTAGCCAAAATCCCGGTTAGTGGATAAAAGTTTTACATTTTTAATTTCTTTTAAATAGACTTTAGGGGTTTAAAAAAACAGTTTTTACTTTTTTAGGGGTGCTGGGGGTGGGCCCCCATTAAAACCCTAAATTTCAAACGGCATAAGCGACCCCAAAAAAGGTAAACGGGGCCCTTTGTTCATAGCTCTCTAGAGACCCTTATAAAATTAAACCGTAATTGCGGTAGGGCCAGTGGGGAACAATTTCCCCTTTGGGTTTTTGGGTTGGTTGGCATTATAAACGGACTGCAAAAATTTTGAAAAAAACCCCCCAAAAAAAAACATAAAAATTGTTTCTATTTTTAAACTGTCAAAACTCAAGCAGACCCTTTTGGCTATATAAAAACTATTTTAAAGAGAAGCAGGGCCCCCAACCACAAAAAATTTGGATTTTTCCCCCTTTTGCATCTCTTCAATTTAAAATCCCATGTGACCCGTCTTTTGTATGTTTACAAGGTGCTATTTTTAAAAGATGTTTCAACATCGCGGGGTGAGTGCAGGGATTTTAAAACTCTTCATATTTTTGGGTTTCTACTTAAAAAAAAAACTTGTCCCCATAGATTAAAGCCCCCCTTGCTGAGGAACCCGAACAAATAGGGGTCAGAATGCTGTTTCAGCGCTGGGGTTCCATTTTTCCCGTAAGAAAGCTGCATTTTTTGAAGCCCAAATTTTAAAGCTCAAATCTTTTTTCAAAGAGCAGGTTTTTAGCCCCATCCAAACCCCAGGTAGCCTCAGGGGGCCGGGGCATGAAAATTTAAATTACACTTTTCCCGGTGAAAAACTGTCCCGATTTAAAGGGTTGTCTCACTAAATGGGGTTCCTTTTTTACCCCCAGTTTTTGTTTTTCGCAGTTTAATTTTTGAAATTTTGGGGTCATGTTTTTTCTTACTTCTTTCTTTGGGCCCACTTAGGTTTTGCAGTGATGAAACTATTTAGGGGCACCCTTTGGGCTGTAGCTATTTGCGGGCCCGATGTAAACCCCATCAGGGGGAGATCGAAACCCCAAGGTCTGTAGTTTTAGCTACCTTTAGGTTGATGCAGCCCAAAACAAAAAGGAAAAATTTTTAGGGAAAAGGTTTGGGGCACTTGGGAAAAGGGGGCACATTTTTGCAAAGTCAAATTGTTTTTTGCAAGATCTTTTAAAAGAAAAAGCAAAAAACCCTTTTAGTGAGACAAAACCCCCTTTAAAAAAATTTTAAAACCCTTCCCGCATCTTACAGAAAATTTAAGGGGCCAGTGTGGGGAAAAAGCAGGTTTTGTTTTAATAGAATTGGATGCCCCTCCCAAAAGGGGGGGGATAATCTATTTTGCAGGGTTTTGTTTAAAAGGGGTTTTTTTCCCCCATAGGGCTTGTATGGTTTTTATTGCTGGATATGCCCCCCAAAGTTGATAAAAGGGATGGTCCCACCTCGGGAAACCCCAGCTATTCGGGGGAAAGGGCCCCTGGAAGTTTGCACTGTTCTGGGTCTTTGAAAGTTCCTCTCAAGATGGAAAGTCATTTGCACTTGCGCATGACTATCCATTCTATTTGGGGGATTTTCCGTGACGCCAAGCTAGCTCTCAGCTGTACTTAGAACTCCAATAGAACAGAATGGAGAATCATGTGCAAGCCCAGCCAGCGGCTCTCTATTCTTAGACAAACTTTCAGGAGCCCGTTCCCTAGATAAGTGTGGATCCCAAGATTAGAACCTGCACCTATTAAACTTTGTTGGCATATCCTAGCAATATGCCTCAAAGTCTTTGTGGGAAATCCAAAAAAATTTAGAGATCTTTAAAACATCAAACGGGAAAGGGGGAAACCTTGTAATCCAGTGCAGAAATTTTTTAAGACACAGTCACAGGATTGTGCAATTGTTTATCATCTCACCACTTTAATAGGAGAAAAAAGAGCTCCTACATGTGACATTCATAAAGTACATATCTTCTTATGGGAGGAGGAGTGATAATCTCAAGAAAAATTCCTTCACCCAAGGGGACATGTAGAATGGGGCTGCGCCAGTTTCTGTTGACTTTAGCCAAACGAATGTATGAAAAAAAGGGGTTACTCCAAACCTTGGCCGATAAGTGCCTTTTTTAAAAGCACCAAAGACATTTTTTTGTGTCCAAATTTTTTGGGGTTTTTGGGGGGAGTGGAAAAACACATTCTTAAAAGTGAACATTTATGTTTTCTTTGACCCCAAACCTAGTGAAAAACAGTTAAACACCAACAAGAAAGGGTGGTCTCCCCGGAGCCGAGTTGTGTTTTGGCCCCAAAAAACCCCTGATGTATCCCTGCAGAAAACGGGTTCATACATTCGGGCACAACATGTTTAAATGATTTAAAACGGCCTTCGCGCCAAATTATACATGTCCCCCCAAACCTCACAGAGGGTGAATGACCGAAAAGGCTGTGATCTTCCTTCATGCTGCTCCCTCTCACCCCACCTTAAAATGAGTAAATAAGAAATAAAATTTTTTTACCAGTCCCAATTTAATAAGTACAGAGCCCCAATGACTGAAAAACAGCATTGGTATTTTTTTTTATCTGAAAACTAACACCTGAGCTAAGATTTAGGCCTTACAGTCTAGTTGCAGCAATTATTTAGGATAGCTTTACAAGCAGCATTTTTCTCATGGAATTTTTTTAAATATAAAAGACAACTTTCTTTGTGCCGATATGTTGGTGTTTCTGTCTTTTGTTGTATCAGTGGTGCAGGTGCTAGGTATGGCATTTTGTCAATTTCCTATAGGATTCTCTACAAAACCCCAAAGAATAATATGTTACCAATGTAGTTTAAAACATAATACCAAAAATGTTTGATATTTTTGGCCTAATTTTTTTTTTAACAAGCTATAAAGATGATAAAACATATGTAAAGGAGGCCTTACAGTCATGTGTTGTACTAAATACATCCTTGTCAATGACAGGGCAAATGATTGAGAAAGTTATTAAATAAGCCACAAAATACAAATACAGTATATAGTTTAATACTGTGACACAATGAGGAGAAGAAACACGTCCAACAAACAAGTGAGCAAAATGAAAGTGTAAAGGGTGATTTTGCGATGAATGAAGAGGAGACACCAGAGATGTCTGTAGAAGGTCTTAAGCAAAAAGTGGTTCAGATAGTGAGGAATATAAATCTCAGACCCCTTCTACAATTAGAGGCAGGAGTGTTATCAGGGCAGTACTCAATCACTGTATAAGAAAAAGGGGCCCACTAATATGGGACTGGAAAGGAAACTAGTAATAGGTGGAGGGCCCAGATGTTTCAACAGAAATAACTAAGGACGGCCCTGATTAGAGGCGTTCATTACCATTCAGTTACGCTGAGTTTACATGATGTTAGCTTTTTCCTTGAAAGAAGCATGGGAGGAATAGTAAAAAAGAAACAGGCACAAGGGAACCATGTTTCCTGATTTCAAAGGGGGGAAGGGGTTAAACAGTGATGGATGGCATGACACCGTCCTGCGCTGTAACCGCCGAGTGTTGGCTGCAGTTAACACCCAGCTGCAATCCCGCTACACAGCTCCTTGACGCCACTATGTCGTACCCATACATCCAGGTAGGTTATGGTGTTAACATTGTTAAGTAACTGTGCAAGAGTAAAAAATATAATTTTAGGTTAATTTAGAGATTTTAGAAATCTCCTGTTTCTTCACAAACATAAAAAGTATGCATAAAAACACCTGCATATCCTAAGTATGGAAAAAGTAATGACAATTTAAAAGGGCTTTTTTCACTAAAAGCTAGCTTTCAACATTAGGGACAGGTAAGAAACTTTTTTAAATACATTTTGCTATTACCTTGGTCAGGAGATACTATACTAACATATATGTGAAATTTTTGTCAGAAGCAAATTATCAGCACTGATTTTCATTACACAGTGAACTGCTCACATTTGGAAATATCTCTTTAAAAATCCTACATTTAGATAGAAATCATTCCTTCTACCCAAGTGCATTATTTTACATTTGGAAACACCGAACTGCAGTTTTTGTTGTTTTGACCATTTTCCAGTAAAAGTAAATCATTCCTCATGTTACAGACACCTCCAGGAATATCAATCCTATTACAAACTTTTGTGTTATACGCAAACAGGTAAAACTTACGTACGAAAATGTTCCTATGTAACTTACAAGCATTTTGTAAAGAACATGACCTGGAACAGACCTTTGTGGTCAGCACTTGTAGCCGGTCTCTGTTCAGGATGCATATCATTAGCAACATTTTGAGCCTTTAAGTCCAATTCAATAACTTACCTATGATCTTTTTATGTGGAAATATATTAAAGGCTTTGCTGCAATTCAAATAGGCAATATTCACAGCACCAGCTTCATTCAACACTTTTGTGACATAGTCAAAGAAATCAATTAGTTAGTTCAACAGGATTTTCCCTCTGTAATTCAATGCTGTTTCAGGTCCAAAAAGTTTTTGCTTTTTAGGTGGTCTATTATGCTTCTTCTTTAGGAGAGTTTGCATTAGTTTTATTAGTATGGATGTCCCACGAAAATACATTTTTCCCTTTTCCTCCATCAGGGAAATCCTCTGTTGAAAGGGACTGGTTACATAAATCAGAGAGGAGTAGCAATCAGAAAATGGAATTCTTATTTAATTGTATTTATTAACCTAAAACAGAAACCTCTAAAAAACACTAAAGTTAAACCATTGCAACTAGAGATAATCTATAAAAATATTATGATTCTCAAAGCCACCTTCACAAAATACTGGACCAAAAGAGCCATTAAAAGGGCCCAGAAAATAGGGGATGGTCAAATTTTCTAAAAAATTTCGGTTCGGTATTCCCCGTTTTTCCCGGAAAAAAATTACTTCGCCCCGAATTACTTGGCATGAATCGGTTAAAAAAGGCTTTTTCCCCAGGTGCAAGACCCCTGCGGGTGCAGTAGAACATTGTGCCATGCTTAAATATGCAGGGGGGAGTTTGGTTTGGTTTTTTCTACAATATTGTGTTTTAGATGCCACGCAGAGAGTGCCCCCTCTTAAAAATCGCTTTTCCCCTAAAAATTTCCCCTGGGCCCCTAAGGGGGGCAAAAACCCAAAAAAACTAAAGCAGGATGTACCCTGAAAAAAAGTCATCCCAGGGGAAAGGGGAAAAAAAGACAAGCTAAAGAGTTTGGGGGCAAAATTAGTAAAAGAGTGTGGATTTTGCGGCGGCACCCACCCGCATGAGGTCGGGAGGGGGGCACAATGACTTTTGGGAGGTGGCAAAAAAAAAGGAGTGGGGCACAGAGGCGCCCAATGAAACAGTGTGGGGTCACGGAGCGGGCCCACAGCAGTGCATGAGGTGGGAAGTGGAAAAAAGGGGAACCGGGTGTGGGGTCACGAAGGGCGCAGAGGTCAGGCAGTGGCAAATGACATTCGGGAGGGGGGTAAACAGGAGTGGGCCCAAAGGTGGCCCAATGACAGAGGTGGGGGGGTTCCACGACAGCAGCCAAAAGCAGGCATGGGTCAGGCAGGGGCCCAAATGAACCCTGGGGGGTGGCAAAACGTAGAAACCAAAGGGGGCCAATGACACAGGTGGAGGTCACGAAGCAGAGCATGGTAGGCGTGGCAAAGGGCCCTTTGGAGGTGGCAAAAAAAGGGAAAGGGGGCCCAACAGAGGGGCCCAAAAGGGAACGTGTGGGGGTTTTGGGCAGCGCAGCGATGAGGTAAAAGTGGCACAATGACTTTTTGGGGGGTGGCAAAAACAGGAGGGAAAACAGAGGGGCCCAAAATTTGACAGAGAGTGGAGGTGACGGCGGCAGGAGAAACAGCTGAGGTTTCAGGAGTGGCACTTGAACAGTGTGTTGGTGACCCCCAAAGAAACAACCGCTGCACATGAGGTCAAGGAGTGGCACAAGGGACCCCAGTGGGGATGTCACAGCACCAGAACCCCCGCAGAAAGCATGAGGTCATAGGTGGCAAATGAAGAGTGTTGGGGTGGGTGGCAATGCCAGCCCTGGTAAAGATGGGGGTTAGGAGTGGAGAAACTGTCAGCAGAGGTGTGGCATCAGGGGGGTTTGGGGCAAAGAATAGTGGCTGGGTGGTAGTTTTAAACCCCAGTTGACCCCTAAGGCATTGGTGTGTGGAAACCCTGGCCGACCCCACGCCTGTTTTCTTTCTTAAACCAAAGGTCGGGTTTTCCCACTTTTCCCCGGGGGAAAAGCGGGTTCTCCTTTGGGGAAACGTCCCCCTGCCGCATGAACACCCGGGCTCTGAGCCGCATACGGGCCCCAGGCAGGACAGTTCCCCACGGGCAAATGGGCCCAATTGGCCCCCAAACACATCCAGTGCCCAGTGGATCTTCAAACCCGGGGTGGCAGAGTGCTGAAAAAACTGGGCCCACCCCCTGTTTTTCAGGGACGCCCAGGCCCTGCTATGCTGTGCAGGGCGTCCCCTTTTATAGGCGCGTAAAGGAAGTGCTCATCGGGTAAACTGCAGATTTTTAGGTTGTGGAGGGAGCTGGTATGCCCCTTTACCCCCCACCTTCCCCCGAAAGCCACGGGTATTTACGTGAGAAATGGGGAACCCCCGGTCAGGCCGTAGGGGGGGACAAATCCCGCACATGGGCACGGCCAAGGGACTACGGAGGATTTTCTTATTATTTGAGTTTTCCCCCCTCTCAGCAGCGGGGAAAAAAGGTTTCCCCTTTTTGGGCCCAAGTTCGAGGGCCCAATAGGGGGGAGACCCAGAAGAAACCCCCCCTTCCCGGATGGAGACTATTCGGTGCCCACTAGCCAGGCAAATAAACTTTTGCGGGGGGGCCCCTTGCAAAGTGACCCCGGGGGAAGCCCCCTGCCTCCATCTCCATTTATTTTACGAACGGTTTTACGGGTATCTGCCTCGTCTTCCTCATTAATTTTCCTCTCAGTGCTCCTGCTCCTCCTCCCCTTGTCAGGGGGTTTAGAAAACCCACTCATTTCCCCAGACAATGTTTTCTCCCCAATGCCCTCCTCCTCCCCCATTTCAGCCCCCCCCGGGACTAATGTGGCCGCGAGAGAAATTTGCCACGTCTCCAGCCCCCTTCCCCAGACAGATTTTTCAGATCTTTTCCCAGGAATGAAGCAGGGGAAATTTGATTTTTTACCCCGTATTTCCTGGCGATGACAAAAAACGGGGCCTCCGAATGGCCTAAAACAAATGAAAGGGTACCCCATGAGCTCCCAAATGGTACATCAAGTTACACAGGGGGAGTATCCTGCCCGGCCGGGATCTTTAAAAAAATCGTTAAGGGCCTTTTCTCGGTTCTAAAGCCCGGTCCAACATGTGAAAGGGGGAAATTTAACGGGTGGAAACATGCTATAGGGGGGTTTTGGGGGGAGGCGTTTCCCGTGCAATCGAGGGGGGGGTTCGGGCTTTGTAGGAAGGAAAAAAGTGGCATGCCCATTTTCCCGGGCCCATTTTCAGCTTTTTCTGAAGATCTTGGAAGGCTTCGGAAACTTTTCAAAACCAGATTGAACCCCTTTGCGCCGCGGGGCGCATGGCCCATCCCTTTCGGTGCAGCGCGGGGGCATGTTCCCCCCATTGCCCGGTCCCCGGGTTCAAATTTGCAGTTGCCGCGGAGAAAGCCCCCCAATCATTTTTGCTGCATGAGCGGAGCAGTTCCCCCCCTGTGTGGTTTTGTTCGGAGGCAAGCCAGGGGGTAAAAACTGGTGAACCGCTGTCCCCAAACCCCATGTGGTATGATGGGCAGTTTGTGGGGTTTGGATGGTGGTGGTGGTGGGGGAGGAGGGGGGCAGCCCTTTGGCGCAACCCCCTGCAGTTTGAAAATGGGGGAGGAGAAAGCGGCTTTTCCCTGCCCAAATGTTGTTGGTTGTCGGGGGCAGGAAGCACATTCCCCCAGGGGGGGCCCCTTTTTTTTAAGGGGGGGGAATTACGGGCCCCAAAACCGAATTTAAGCTCCCGACGGCCGGGGCTCCCGTGCATTGGAAAAAACCCGAAAAGGTCAAGGGGGGGCCCCACTTTTGTTTTTCATTTTATGAGTGCTGGTCCCTCCCCTTTTTGGGAAAAAAAAATTAAAGGATTTTGGGAAAATCTCCATTCATCTGGGGCCCCAAGCCTTTTGTTTCTGAATGGTCCCAGGGGACCACATTTGGAAAGGGGGGGATTTGGCTTTTACCAACAATTTTGGGAAAGGACCCCCGGTCAGTTTGCTCCCACCTTTGGGGTGGTTGGACGCTACTGTTGTTTTTGAAATCGCCTCCCCGGGAACGATGTGGCCCCCTGAGAAAGCGAGGAGCAGGAGATCGGGGAAGGGGAGATAATGATCAAAGAGAAACGCCCCCTTTTTCCCCGAGGTGGTGGACCCTTTTGACTGGTGAAAAGGGCAGGGTTTGCCACTGGCCGCTGTGTGTGCGGGGCCCCAGGATGGACCTTTCACATCTGACCCACGTTTCTCCCAGGCCACTGGATGGGGGGGGGGGTTATTTGTGTTGATCAGGGGTGGTCCCAATTGTTAGCCCCCCGGGGCCACGCTTCCTTTCTGCCCCCCAGTGTTTAGAAAAGAACAACCCCCACCCCCAAAAGTAGCTGATTTTAAAGGGTCAACGCTCCGATGATTGACTACTGCCCCCCCGCTGCCTCGCTGACCCCCTTTTCCCGCAAATTTTTTTTTTGGCCCTGCGAAGGGGTTTTCCCCCGTCCCGTTGGCCCCTTGGACCTCGCACTGCTGTCCCCTGCTGATCACGGACGAAACCCCCACTTGGGGGCTGCGCCCCCTTCCCGGGACGCGAAAGTGTTGCCCTTTTTTTCCGGAGATGTTGAACCCCTTGTTTCACCCGGCCCCAATTTGCGGTGGTAATCATCATCTTTTTGGTGTTTAACGTCCTGCTGACCTCACCGGGGTTTGGGTATGCGGGGTGCCCCCTCAAATGACTCCCATGACTTCCACATCTTTTACTTTGCCCTACTGCAAAAAAGCAGGGGTTTTTTGGCCCCCATTTTTCACTGCAAGTAGCTGGGGACTGCCCCCCTTTCAAATTGTTCACCCTCGCTTTTTTAGTGGCGTGACCCAGAACTTAGTGGGATCTCGGGGCTGAGGAAACCCGGAGGGGACAGAGGCGGGTTGGGGGACAGGTGGGGGCCCGCTGACTCGCCCCCGGGCCTTGAAACAAAAGGGTTTGTGTTGACGTTCCCCCGTTTTGGGGCTGGCTTTGTCGGGATTGTCATTTTGGGGGGGAAAGTGGGATGATTTACCCAAACCCAATAAAAAAAATTTGGGTTTTGGTCAGCAAAAGGCCGTTTAGTGAAAGGGCCCCGTTGTGGCCCTCACCGAAAAACCCTGCTGCCATGCCCCCCTTCCCTTGTGTGCGCCCGGGGCCTGCCCCGGAAGGTTTGTCCCTCTGCCATGTAGGTGAAGAGCCTGCCCTTTTGGTGACATACTGTTTGCTCAAAATGTACAGAACTGTTGATGAAGATATCTGTAAATTAAATACCCCCCCTGTATTGATCAAATAAACCCCACTAAAAAGTTTGGGGTTTTCCCTTTGGGATAAAAAATTGAATCCACAAATGGGCGGGAAAAAAATTGACTAATATTTTCCCTTTTAAAAACTCTGTGTTTTTTAAATAAAATATAAAAGCACAAAAGGTTAAATTTAAACCTTTTCGGAAAATAAAATTATGTTTACGGGAATTTTCTTTGTGGGGTAAAAAAACAAAGTTTTTTTTATGATTTAAAAACTGCAAAAAAAAACCCTTAGTTAACCCGGGAAATGTAAATTGCCCCAAAACATTAAAGAACCCACAAACTACAAATTTTTGGGTTAGGGGGTTACAATGGCGTGTTTTTTACGTACACAAAAAAGGAAAAAAATTGAAATTTAAACCTTCGCTTTTTAAAATTTATGCAAAGGGAAAAAAATTTTTTTTTTTTGGCGGTAAAAAAAGTTTGGTTTTTGAGTACCACAGCAGAAAAAAAACCTTTAAATTAAACCCCCTGGTTTAAAATTGCCCCAAAACAATTGGAACACAAATACTAGTTTTGGGTAGGTTTTACAATGGCGTGTTTTTTACGCTACACAAAAGAGAAAAAATTGTAATTAACCTTCGCTTGTAAAATTATGTACAAAAAATTTTTTTTTTTGGGCGGTAAAAAAGATGGTTTTTTTTGAGTCACCCGGGCAGCAAAAACAACGCTTAATTCCCCCTGGATGTAAATTGCGCCAAAATTGGGGCAACCCCCAAATACTTTTTGTAGGTGTTACAATGGCGTGTTTTTACCTACACAAAAGAAAAAAAAATTTTTAATTTAACCCTTTCGCTTGTAAAATTTTGTAAGGGAAAATGTTTTTTGGGCGGGGGAAAAAGAGGGGTTTCTTTGAGTCCCCCACAGCAGAAAAAACCAATGTTTTTTTTTAACCCCCTGGATTAAATTGCCCCCAAAAAAATTTGGAGCAACCACAAACTACTGCTTTTAGGTGTTACAATGGGTTTTTTTTTAACGTAAAAAAGAGAAAAAAAATTGTAATTAACCTTGCTTGGGGAATTTTATACCAGGAAAAATGTATTTTTTGGCGGTGAAAAAGAGGGTTTTATTTTAGTCCCAAAAAGCGAACAAAACCGTTTAAATTTAAACCCCCCGGGGTTTGTAAAATTGCCCCCAAAAAATTGAGAAACCCAAAAAATAAAGTTGGGAGGTGTTACAAGGGCGTGTTTTTTACGCAAACAACCAGAAAAAAAAATTGGTAATTAAACTTGCTTGGGGAATTTTTGTACTGGAAAAAAATGTTTTTTTTGGCGGGAAAAAGCGGTTTTTTTTGAGTCCCCCCGCAGCAAAAAAACGCTTAATTAAACCCCGGGAGGGAAATTGCCCCAAAAACAATTGAGAAACCCCACAAATTTACTAGCTTTGTGTTTTTACAATTTGGGTGTTTTGACGTACACAACAAGAAAAAAAATTTTTAAATTAACCTTCGCTTTTTGAATTATGCTACAGGAAAAAATGTATTTTTTGGGGGTTTTGGAAAAAGAGGTTTTTTTGATTTAAAAACCCCCGCAAAAAAACCCAACGTTTAAATTAAAAACCCTGGTTTGAAAAATTCCCGCCAAAAAATTGGAAACCAAAAAACTACTAGTTTTTGTAGCGTTTTACAATGGGTGTTTTTTCGCTACACAACAGAAAAAAAAATTTGAAATTTAAACCCCTTTCGCTTGTAAATTATGTACAGGAAAAATTTATTTTTTGGGGGTTTGAAAAAAGACGGTTTCTTTGGTACCACCCAGCAAAACAACGTTTAAATTTTAACCCTGTATTTTAAAATTTTTCCCAAAACCCAATTGAGCACCCAAACTACTAGCTTTTTAGATGTTAAAATGGCGTTTTTTTTTACGCTACACAAAAGGGAAAAAAAATTGTAATTAACCTTCGCTTGTGAATTATCTTACAAAAAAAAATGTTTTTTTTTGGGGCGGGAAAAAGACGGTTTATTTTAGTCCAAAGAGCAAAACAACGTTTAAATTTAAACCCCGGGGATGAAAATTTTTCGGCAAAAAATTTGAGCAACCAAAAAAATTTCTTTTTGTAGCGTTTTTAAAAGGGCCCGTGTTTTTTACGCTAAAACAACAAGAAAAAAAAATTGAAATTTAAACCCTTGCTTGGAATTATGTACAGGAAAAAGGTATTTTTTGGCGGTAAAAAAAGGCGGTTTTTTGGAGTCACCACACCCAGCAAAAAAACGTTTAAATTTAAAACCCCCCCCCTTGAATGAAAATTTTGCCCCAAACCAATTTTGAGCAAACCACAAACTACTACCCTTTGTAGGGTTTACAAAGGCGTGTTTTTGCTACACAACAAGGGAAAAAAATTTTTAATTAACTCGCTTGGGGGAATTATGTCCAGGAAAAATTGTATTTTTTTGAGGGTTTAAAAAAAGACGGTTTTTTGAGTAAACCACAGTCCCAAAAAAAAACGTTAATTAACCCCTGGATGTAAATTGCCCCAAAAACAATTGAGCAACCACAAACTACTAGTTTGTAGCGTTTTTTCCAAGGGGTTTTTTTACGTACACAACAGGGGAAAAAAAATTGTAATTAACCTTCGCTTGTAAATTATCCCTACGGGAAAAATGAAATTTTTGGCGGGGGAAAAAGCATTTTCTTTGAGTACCACAGCAGCAAAACAAGTTTTTTTAAAACCCAAAAATGAAAAATTTGCCCCAAACCCAATTGGCAACCAAAATCTCTAGTTTGTAGCGTTTTTAACAATGGCGTGTTTTTTACGTACACAAAAAAAAAAAAAAATTTTTAATTAACCTTCGCTTGTGAATTATCTAAGGAAAAAATTTTTTTTTTTTTTTGGCGGTGAAAAGACGGTTTTTTTGATTTCACCCCAGCAAAAAAACCAAGGGGTTAAATTAAAACCCCGGGGATGTAAATTGCCCCCAAAAATTTTGAGAAAACCCCCAAATTTACTAGCTTTTTTGGATGTTACAAGGGGTTTTTTTTTAGGGCTACACAAAAAGAAAAAATTTGAAATTAAACCCTTGGGTTGTGAATTTGCTACAGGAAAAGGTTTTTTTGGCGGTAAAAAAAAAGAGGGGTTTCTTTGATCACCACAGCACCCAAAAAAATTTTTTTAAATTAAAACCCTGGATGAAAATTGCGCCAAAAAAATTGGGGAAAACCACAAAATAGTTTTGTAGCTGAACAATGGGTGTTTTTGACGCTACAAACAAGAAAAAAATTTGGAAATTTAAAAAACTTCGTTGTAAAATTATGCAAAGGGAAAAAAATGTTTTTTTTGGCGGTAAAAAAGAGGGTTTTTTCTTTGGTCCCCAAGCGCAAAACACCCCCTTAATTTAAACCCCCCCCTGAATTTTAAATTTGCCCCAAAAACAATTGGGGCAACACAAATACTAGCTTTGAGGTTTTTCCCAATGGCGTTTTTTTTAGATACACAAAAAGAAAAAAAAAAGAAATTAAACCCTTTCGTTGTAAATTTTATGTAAGGTAAAATGTATTTTTTGGGGTAAAAAAGACGGTTTCTTTGAGTCCCACAGAGCAAAAAACGTTAAATTTAAACCCCCGGATGTAAATTGGGGAAAAAAAATTTGGGAAAAACCAAAAAATTTCTAGCTTTGTAGCGTGTTCAAGGGGTTTTTACGTACAAAACATGAAAAAAATTGAAATTAAACCCTTCGTTTGGGAATTTTAGGGAACGGAAAAAAAATGTAATTTTTGGCGGGGGAAAAAAGACAGTTTTTTGGGGTCACCACAGCAGCAAAAAAACCCCTTAATTAACCCCTGAATGAAAATTTGGCCAAAACCCAAATTGAGAACCAAAACTGCTAGTTTTGTGGTGTTAAAATGGCGGGTTTTTTACGTAACAACAAGAAAAAAAATTTTTTTTTAAAACCTTGGGTTTTTTGGAAATTTAGGGCACGGGAAAAATGATTTTTTTGGCGGTAAAAAAGGGGAGGGGTTTCTTTGAGTCCCCACAGCAAAAAAAGAACGTTAAATTAACCTGAATGAAAAATTGGGGCCAAAAAATTGGGGCAACCACAAACTACAAGCTTTGTAGCGTGTTACAATGCTGTGTTTTTTACGTACACCCAAGAAAAAAAAATTAAAAATTAAAACCTTCACTTGTAAAATTTGAAACAAAAAAAATTTAAATTTTTTGGTTTTGGTTTTTGAATTTAAAACGGTTTTTTTCCCCCCTTCTTTTTGAGTAAACCACAGCAGCAAAAACAACGTTAAATTTAAACCCCTGAATTTTAATTGCCCCAAACAATTGAGAAACCACAAATGCTAGTTTGTAGGGTTCCCAAGGCGTTTTTTTTCGCTACACAAAAGAGAAAAAATTGAAATTTAAACCCCTTCGTTGTGAATTATGCTACGGGAAAAAAATGTATTTTTTGGGGGTTTAAAAAAAGACGGTTTCTTTGGGGTCACCACAGCAGCAAAAAAAAGTTAAATTAATACTGAATGAAAAATTGGCCAAAAAATTTGGAGCAACCCAAATCTAGTTTGTAGCGTTTTCAATGCGTTTTTTTTTGTTTAAAAACAAGAGAAAAAATTGAAATTTAAACCTTCACTTGTAAATTTTTGCAACAGGAAAATTTAAATTTTTTGGGGGTTTAAAAAAAGGGTTTTTTTGGTCACCACGCAGAAAAAAAAAGCTTAATTAACCCTGGATGTAAATTGCGAAAAGAATTGGCCGGGCCAAAAATGAAGGGGAAAAATTGTATTGTAAAAAACGCTGTTTCTTTAAATGAATACAAAGGAAAAGGCTTGATCCCCTTGGATTTTAAGTGTTTTTGAGCAGATAGCTTTAAAACTGTTTGTGCGTTGAAAATGGAGACATGGATTTCAGACCCAAATACCCCAAAAAATCGGGAAATGAATTTAAGAAAAAGGGGCAGGTTTTTTTTTTAGAAAAAGGCTGAGACCCCCCAAAAAAAACCCATGTATAAAAACCCGTTTTCAGAAAACAATCAGCCGCGGCAGCCCTTTCCCCCGATCAGTACAGTGAGACATTTATGAGCTGAAAGCGTGCCCCGGATTTTATTAGTGTGGTAAATTTCACGAATCCCCCCGGTCTTGATTGGCTTATCCTGCCATGTCATGCAGGCTATGCCCTTCTTCCTCCGATTTGTTTTTGGGCCCCATGTAAGCCATGTGCTCGCACCATTTTTCAATCAAAAGCCCCATTTCTTTTTCCCCCAAAGTCCCCCAAAGTTCGACTTCTTTCCGAACCAAATTTTTCCCTGAAATTTTTAATGAATTCCATTCTTTGGGGAATAAATTCGATCTTGGGTAGAAACATTTTTCCCGGAAAAACCCCAAAATTTTTATTTTCTAGCTCTAATTTTTGTAGTGCCACAGTTTTTCTTCTTTTGTCATTTTTCCACCAAAAAAATCAAAAGAAAATTTATTCTCCTTCTTAAAAGATTTGGCTATTTCTTCCTCGCATGTTGTTTTAACAGCAGCAATATGTTTCGACTCTGTCTCATTTTTTTTACAATTCTCTGTCAGCTATACTTCTGTCTTCTAGGAAGAACTATTTTCTTATACTGCCGTATTTACGTCTCTAGCAAACCATAGTGGTTTCTTCATTTTACATTTGCTAGTAGCAGGAGCAGTTGCATGCATGTGCCAATGCTGCACCATACTGGTAGAGTTGTAGCCTGCCTTGCTTTTCTTCAATTCTTATTGAAATATTTTTTAAAACATTGGGGTTTAAATAATGTTATTTTATGGACCACACCACATATAAAACAATAATTTGGTTTTGCCCCTTTGGGGAAGACAGGAAAACATATTGGGAAGGGTGAAAAAATCTATGGGGAAAAAAACACCCCCCAAAACATTTTTGCTGTTTGGGAACTTAATATATAATTGTTTTAACGGTGCGGCAAACATGATTTTTAAATTTGTTTGTAGTTTAAAGAAAAAAAAGGTTGCATGTTTAAAATTGGCATCTTAAAGGGGGGGTTGTTCATTCAAGTTTATGGATGCATGAATGAAAAAATGCTGTTTTTGCCCGTCACTTCTGGTAAAGCTGTTGTAATTTTGCATATGGTCATGTATTAGATTTGCTAATTGTTTAAAATAGAAGCTTCCTGGCCCTGACGCTGGGATTTAAGTAAACGCAGTAATTATTTTCTTTTGTCTGAAAGTTGATAACAAAAAAGTTCATGTGTAAAGTTCTGTGCTGGCCTTGCCTGTGTGATGAGAGAGCAAGAAGGTGATAAAATATTTGTAGCTCCTTAACAAAAAAAAAATTGAAACAACGCAATATTTGGAAAAAATCTTCATATATTTTCCCTCTGTTGAAAGTGATCTTGTAGCAAGCACCCCTTTAATTTCTTTATTGATTTTCAGACCCACTTATATTCATTGTACAGCCTACTCCTAGCTTCAGACTTTTGTTATGTGTGTCTTCCAGAAATTTGATGGATGGGAGATCGATGATAAAAAGTTAGTGTTTGCTTTCTTAAAATTTGGGGACAAGTGATTTCCCCTAAAAATGTTTGGGTGTTTTAGTAATTTTAACCCTGTATGATCTCCCCCCTTATGTCGACCTCCTGTCAATCTCCTTCCCTGCTGTTACCTTTAATACTGAAAGCAGGGAGTAAAAGGAATAAAAGGATTTTTCCATTTATTGATTAGCTTTTTTTAATCTAGGAAATGGTAATGAAGCCCAAATACTTGCTGTTCTGATTGTTCCCATTCAGATATAGAGCGCCCCGGCACGCTGAGCGCTGCAAATGGTTCGGCGGGAGGGTGGGGGGGCAGGGGGGGGGAGAAAGCGAGGAGGTCGGGAGCCCCCCCTTCCGCCAAGGATTCAGTGGCGCCGGCCAGGCACAGAGGAGGACCCCCGTGACGCTGCCCCTGCTAAAAGGGGGGCGAGCAGTGGAGCTGCTGCGGAGCCATTGCAGCCGGGGGCAGATTGGGTGCGGGTGCGGTAGGGGGCAGGGGGGGGCCGCGGGGACGGAGGAAGGGGGGGGGAGTGGGGGAGAAGAAGGGGAGGGTCGCCCCCGAGAGGCTGAGCCTGAGACTACCCCGGGGACTCGTCGCGCCAGCAAAGCCCTCTGGGACCCTCCGGGGGGGGGGGGGGCCGGCCAGCGGGGTGGTCGGGCCCCGGTTGGGGGGAATCCAGGTAAGCCGGGAGTCCTGCGGGGGGCGGGTGTGTGCTAGCCGGGCCCCTGGGTTGCTTCTCCCCAAAATGACGATGAGGCCCTGGTTGGGGTTTTGGCCCCCGTGGTGATGCTTGGCCAGGGGGGTACCCAGTCGACAGACGTCATCCGGAGGTGCCCACGCCCGGAGAGGTGGGGGTTTTCGACGAAGTGGACGGGGGGTTTCCCGAGGTGGGCGCGCATCATGCGAGGGCATGGCGGTCACGGTTTTTTCCCCAAGGCCCTGCGCGGTGGCTTCCGTCTTGGGTTAGAGGCCTGGCCCCGGGCCAGAGGGGCAGCGGAGGACAGGAGTCGTGCAAATTTCCCGGGACAATGGGGGTGGGTTACAGCCCCCAGCAGCTGGTGAGTGTGTCTCTTTTGTGGTTCGTTCCCTTTTTTGAGGGGTTTATGCAAGCGGTGTAGGGCTGGTAGCATAAACCCGGGTGGGTCGGTGGGGGGGGCGCGAGTGGGGGGGGAACCGGGGGGTTGGCGGGGGCTCTGGTGAGTTGTTGGGGGCGTTTTGAGGATCGAGGGGGGGTGTGCCGTGGGCCGGGGTTTTCCAGGCTTAAAGGGGGGAAGTTGGGCCGTTGCTACGTGGGGTCCGGGGGAAGAACCGCGGCCCAGGGGTCTGGGGCGAGGGTCACGGTTTCGGTGAGAAGAAAAGGAACAAAAAAAGGTCATGTTGGGGACCCGGGCATGGGTGAGGTTTTGTTGCTTCGGGGCCCCCTAGGGGCTTTTTGAACAGGAGGTTGGGGGTTAAGTGAAAGGATAAAATTTGTGGAGTTTTTTTTTTCCCCCTGGAAGTTTAATTGGACAAGGGAAAAAAATGGAGCAAAAAAGAGGGGGGAAAAGCAAGGTTGGGGGTTTTGATTCCGCAGAGTTCAAAATTTTGGTTACAGCCTTTGCATATTAGGGGTCTTGGGGGAGAAGGGGCCCCGGAAAAAACTGTTTCGGGTTTTTGTTTATGGATCGAAGGGGGGCGTTTTCGGGTTAGGGGGGAATGGTTGGCTTCGTTACGTGAGAAATTTCCCGGCGAAAAAGGGGGGGTCGTCCTTTTAAAGGGTGGGATAAGGTATTGGCCTGTGGCTTGGGTGAGGCCCAAAAGTTGGCAGCCCTTAGGGGGGGGGCCAGGCCCACAGGCCAAAGTGGGTTGCAGGGGCCCGGGGGGGGGAGCCGGGGAGGGGCCAGAAGGGAGGAGGTGTTGGCAGTTAAATTGGCCCGTGAAAATTCGGGTGGGGCTGCGGTTTTCATGTTGTGTTCTGGGGGGCGATCCCATCCGGTTTCCAAAATTTTTTGCTTAAAGAAAGGGGAGAAATGGGAGTTTTTCGGTGGCCAAGGGGGAGACCCCGGTGAATTCTCGCGATGGCGCCGAAATCTTGAAGATACCCGGATGGGGGGAGGGCGGTGTTGGGTAAAGGGTTTTTGAGGGGGGGTTTGGATTCCCCCCCGGGCATTTTTTCCCCTTTTTTCTTTGGGAATTTGAGGTGGCAAAGGGAAAACCTTCTGTGTGTGGGAAAAAAAATTGGAAAGTGGTGGCTCTGGGGAGGTAGGGGTTTGTGGAACCCCCCTTTTCTACCTGGTGGTGTCCCCTTTGGGGAGGGTGCAAAAAAGGGCGAACAATTTCCCGGTTATCCTAATTTTTCGTTAAAAAGGGGACTGGGTTTAATGATGGGATTGCCCCGAATTGTGTTGGTTTTGTTTCATTTTTTTGATGAAGCAGTTGCCTCGTTCGGCGATTCGGGTCGGGTTCTTTTGATGGGAAAGAAGGAATTGGGCCAATGTTGAAACGGTTTTGGTCTAAAACTCACTTTTTTCCCCAAAAGTTTCTATGGGAAAAAAAGTGGTTTTAGCCAAAACATTTCATAGGGCCCCATTGGTCTGGTTTTTGTTGCCAGTTGGGAGGAATTTTGCGTTTGTTAGGGTGTTTTGTTGATCATTGTCTTCCGATGGGTTGCTCTGTATGTGCGCTTTTTTTGAGGCGTTTGCCTTTTTTAGAAATGGGTGGGCGGGATGTACCCGGATTGGGGTCCTTCAAATTTAGGATTTTTTTGCGTGGGCCCCCCCCCCAGGTTCCCCTTTGGGGGGGTTGCTGAAAATGCGAGGGGTGGCGGATCACTTTGGGGTTCCCTTAGGGCTTACAAGGGGGAGGGTCGGGTACCTGTATGAATTTCCTGGGGATTTGTATCGCTCCTTAAGAGGGAATGCAGGTTGCCTGGGGGATAAGTAAGGTTTGGGGTTTTTGGGGTGCGGAGGGTGTATCTCGAAATTAAACGGCGAGGCTCAGTTTTTGGCTGGGGAAAATGAACTCCCCTGAGGATTATGTATGGGGCGGATTTTTTGTCGGGTTTAGTTGGGCTCATGAAGCCCCACCTTTTGGCGCCTTGACCAGGGGAAAAGGGAAGACCCGGGGTTTGGGCGGAGTTTTTGGTCGGTTTAATGGTGTTCCATATCCCCGGGGGGGGGAAAATATAAAAAGGGGAAAATTGTAATTTTCCCATGTGGGGGCGGGGAAGGGTTCGGAGGGATTTGCGGTGTTAGGTGGGTGGCCGCCCCGTGGCGGAGAAAAGGGGGGGCTTCGGGATTGGAATTGGCTTTTTTTTGGGGCTGTTTTCCCATTTTGGGGGGCGGTTGAGTTTGGGGGGGAGCATTTTTGTAAGGAAAGTAGTTTTTTGTGATAATTCGGTGTGGTTCAGGCCCCCAATGCCTGACCCCGTCGTTCCCCGGTGGGTTTCTACGGTTGCTGGTGCTGGTGCCCGAGTTAAATTCTGGGTTGGGGGAAATGGCCCGGGGTTCGGAATTGGTGGTGTTCTCTTTCTAGATTGCTGGGGACGGTTCGGAACCCCTTTCGCCTGGTTCAGAGTGCGGGAGGAATGCCCGAATCATTTGGGCCGTGGGCCCCGGACGCCCCGGGCCCCCCTGATTGGGTTCGCTATAGGTGTGACCTGGGGTGTATGGGCGTGTGGGTGCAGTGGGGGCGATGGTCAGGGCTTTGGGGGATGTGTTTTGGCGTGGTGTTAGGGCTTGTTATGTTTTGGCAAAAGCCAGGGGAAGGGGGTCGTGTCTAGGGTGTCCGATTTTTGGGGGGTTTGGGCCCCCCGGGTTTAAGATGCGAGGTTGCAGGAGTGACAAGGACTTTGCGTGGCCCGAGCCCTTTCGGGGGTACAGGAAAGGGGGGGACCCCAAAAGATATAGGTGGGCCCCGGGGGGTCTTTGGTCCCGGAACGGCTGGGGGTGGTGGTGGGGGGAAGTTGCTGGTTGGGTACGAAATTTACTTTTTTCGTCTCGCTTTTTTTTGGCCTTTGTCGGGGGGGCCCCGGATAGGGGAGTGGTTTTCCCTGTGGTGCAAAGGGGGTGGGGTGAGGCTGAGGTGTTGATGTTAGCGGGTGGGTTAGATTTTAATTCGGCAATCAAAAAGGACAGTCTGGTGGGGGAGAAAAGTTGTCTTCGGCGGGGGTTCCCGGGGCCTTAAATGTGCCCCGGGGCGGTGCGGGGTTTCGGGTTTTGGGAGGGTCTTTGGGCCGTTTGTACATGGGATGGGTTTTTGTGTTGCGATTTTAGTTACGGCAGTTTTAGGATTTGGGGGGCATTAGGGTGGGCCGAGGGTTTTGCCCCCCACTCTTTTGGGTTGGGGAGCCCCTGAGGTGGGGTTGGGGGTGAGCCCCAGTAGTGGAGGAATAGGGGGCTGGGGTCGAGAGATAAGATTTGCTTTTGCCAATTTGGTTACCCTAAAGTTGGGGGGTTTTAAAAGGGGGATGCGGGCGGGGGGTGTTTTCACTGTGTTTGTTGTTTTGTTTTTTTATTTTTGAAATCCCCCTTCCCCCGTTGGATCCCGGTACTGTTGTTATTGGGGAAAGGAGGGGCGGGGCTTGGCCCACTGGGGTAGTTGGGGATACGAGGAGTGTGGCGTCGTGCGTGGTTGGGGAGGGAGGGAGCGGTGGATGGGGTGTGGTGTCGAAAAATCATGCGCTTTGCGGGTTGGATAGACCCCCCGGATGTCTAGTATTACACCCGGGGAATGTTGGGTTTGTGACCTTCAGGGATTTTATACGGGTTTAAAAATTTGCCTGTTGCGTTTGTGGTAGAGTTTCCCGGGATGGTTGTGGGTTTGGGGGTATGGGTACCCAAAAGGGGGGGGGTCATCTTTGTGAACAGTTTAAAGGGTGAGGAAAGGTGAACCGGGGCAGGGCGTTTTGTGGCAGGTGGCGGGGTGTTTTCGGCATATGGAGTTAGAGTCGGGTGAGGGGGTTTTTTTGGGGATCGACGGGGTTCATTTTACGGCAGTGGGCCGGATTTGTGGGGTTAGGTTTAAAAAAGGCATCGAGAGGGGAGTTTGGGTTTGGTGGGGGTGATGCATGAGGTTTCATGGCTGCTCGTGGTGGCGGCAGGGGTTCTTGGGTTTGGTTTTAGGGGTTTGGGTGAGGAATCATTAGGTTATGACTTCTCAGGATTGTGAACGTGACCGGTCTGGCGAAGGGGGGGCTCTTTCGGCTGGTTCCCCCGGAGAGGAAAAGGGTGAGCCCTTAGTATGGGTTTTGGACTCCGAGCCAGGGAATGCGGTGGGGGTAGGATGGGTTTTTCCTTGGGGGTTTTTGGTCGCCCGGCGTTTTTTTTTTTCAAGGACCTCTGCCGCAGGGAAAGGCGTTGTTGCCTGGTTTCGATTTTGGGGTTTAGTTTTGGTTAATTTTTATATGTTTTTATTTTTATGGTTTTTTATGTATATTTTATATGAAAGTAAAGTTTTATTTGATTTTTTTTAAAAACGTTGTGTGGCATTCATTCCCGTCGGTGGGTTTTGTATTTATTTTAAGAAATGGTTTTACGAGCAGAGGGAAGGGTTAAAAAGGGGGGGCATGGGGTTAGGGGAGGTTGGGTTTGGGCAGAGAAGCCTCGTGTTGTCAGGGTCAAAAAAAAAAGCGCGGACCCCCGCCCCCGGCCCCTAGGGGAGGCGCGGCATGAACCGGAACGCTGGGCGCATGCAAGCCTCAGTGTTGCTCAGGGTCATGACTTACAAACTCCACAACAGCAAAATGTTAGGACATTTTAAATGAAGACTATGTAGAAAGTTGCTTAATTTTATATATAGGAAGCAAATTAACAAATAAAAAAAAAAAAAGCCAAAGTACCCCTATCCTTTAAAAATTCCCATTGTTGTGGGTTTGGTTGTAGGTATTTTGTGTGTGTCAAGAATGTAAATTATCAGGGACCCATAGATCCTTAAAATTGCAGTGCCAAGGGATCGTGAAGCCGTGTATTGCATTTTTTCCTGCCATATTTGGGTTTGTCCATATGCAGAATTAGTGCTACAAAGTTACGCTAAAGCGTTGACCTGTGAATTATTTGTCTGATAGCAAAAAAATTAAATAAGCAACCTTATCTCCCCACACCTAGTGCTTTTCACATTTTTTCTAGGACAATCTCTGATTCTTATGTCAAAATGAATAGCACAACAATATTAAAAATCTGAATCTCAGTCCTGGGCAAATCCTGTTTCAAGCAAAAGTTGTTTCCAAAAGTGGCTTAGAATCAAACATTTACTTCTCTGAAGATGAATTAAAATAAAAAAAATAAAACACTTTACTTCCATAAAAAGCCACCTTCTAGACTTTCTGACAGTGTTTCCACATGCTAACGCACACTCAAATGTCTCAAGTGTACATTGTTGTTAAAAGCTTAAAGTAAGTCTTCACTTTTCTTATACAGGGTTTTATTTATAATCCCATTTCTTCAGAATCATTAATTCATATTTTTAGAGATGCACAGTTATTTCACTTTAAAATCTCTATCCATAGAAGAACGGAAAACAGTTTCATAAGGAAACAAAATCAACATTTGATGTCCTAGTGACAGTGGAAAATAGCTGGTGGGTCAAAAATGTAAGTCACATGTCTGTATATAAAAAAAAAACATGTTAAGAGGCAGAGTATCTTACAAGCAAATATGGTCAGAGGTCAGAGGTAGAACAACTTCAGAAAACCGTTCTTCAATATAAACTGCAAAGTCTTTGAATATCCGAACATCTACAGTATCTAATATGATCAGAATGTTCAGAGAATCTGGAGAAATCCATGTGCACAAGGGACAAAGCCATTACTGGATGCTTGTAGTATACAGGCCTTCAGGTGTCAGGTGTCACTGCATTTAAAAAATAAATGATTCAGTCATGCAAATCCCTGTGTGGGCTATTGAAAAGTTCCAGAAATTAGTGTCTTTTAACACAGTTGGTTGTGCAATCTACAGATGGAAGTTAAGGCTCTATCATACAAAGAAGAATCCATATATCAACATAATCCAGAAACACTGCCAACTTCTCTGGGCCAAAGCTCATTTAAAAATGAACTGAGTTAAAATGGAAAACTGTTCTGAGGTCAGATGAATCAAAATTTGAAATTCTTTAAAGAAAAACCACAGACGCTGTGTCCTGAGGACTCAAGATGAGAGTGATATCCAGCTTGTTATCAGTGCACATTTCAAAAGCCTAAAAGGCACCATCAATACTAAATAGAATATAGAGGTGTTAGAAAAACATGTGCTACATCCTACATCAGACAAATATGGATCAAGCTTCCTTTCCTAAAACTTTAGCAATTCGTCTCCTCACTTCCCAGACATTTACAGACTGTTTTAAAATAAAGAGGGGATTCTACACAATGGTAAGCATGACCCTGTCCCATTTTTTTTTTTAAATGTGCTGCTGCCATCATTTTCTAAATTAGTAAATTTTTAAAAAGTTATTAATGGGATAGAACATTTCTAGAGGACAATAAAATGGAAAGGTGGGGGGAGGACTGCAAATATCAATACATCTACAGTATATATTAAAGCATCCAAAATCACTTTCTAACAGGCAGTTGCAGTCCTCGCCTCCACTCCTGCTTCACTTTCCATCCTTCACTACAACCTTACTGGTTTTGGCCAAAGTTCTGTTTGCACATTGGAGCAGGCTACTATCACCACAGCGAAATGAGAGTTTGCTGTTTGCAGCATTTTAACACACTTTTCTGGTGCAACCACAAAAGTAAATGAGAGACATCCTGTTTTGCAAGAAAGCTCTTTGACCATCTCTAAACCTATCCATACTTCCAGCCATTACTAAGTCCATTAAAAGCATATTTTGTAGATTTACAGTGTGGTTCTACAGCAGTGATTGGCAAGTCAACTCTGATGTTCCCAGCTATTCCTGATACAGTGACATGACTGCACGAAATTGTAGTACACAAAACTGTAGAGCTTTAAAGGGTGAAAGTTTGTCATTTACTTAGAAAAACAAACTCTGTTGCTAGAGATAAGACTCTGCAGGGAATGACTTATCATGGTCTAACAGCAGTTTATGAAGCAATCAGATAAGAGACAGAATAGAAAGAGTTGTGGAGAGGTGGTCGGTAACCAAGAGAAACCTGTGTACACTAAGAAGAGATAAAAGGCAACATGTATGAATGGGGCTGCACCAGAAGTCTGGTGTATTTTCAGCCAGACATCAGGCGTAGCCCCATTTACATTAGCGGGGCACACTAGAACTGTACAAAGCTATAGATTTATAGCTTCACTACGGCAATTCTAGGCGCATTACTGCTGGAACAGGTATACTACGTTCAAAGTGGTATACCTGAGTCAGAAATGTAACTCAGCGGTTACAGCATGGGAGGGCGCCGGCAACGCTGTCGCTAAGATGGCCGTGGCATCTAAATCAATGAGGAAGGGTGCCGCCCATCATTCCTCACTTCAAACCAGGGTGCTTGTGGGGCCCAGATCACTTAACATGGCAACTGAAAGCCTTGTGAAGGCTTCCATCGCTGCCATGAGTTCGATTTTGCTACTTCCGGTCCCAGGCAGGAAGTAGTAAAACCACCATAATGCATTGTATTGTAACGCATTAGGCTGTAAAAATGATTGACCCTCCTAGTGGTGTAGTACCCTAGGGGTACACAAAGTTAAATTAAAAAAAAAATGTTTTAAAGTATAAAAAAATAAAAGATATTAAAAGTTCAAATCACTCCCCTTCTGCCATTTTACAAATAAAAAAATAAAATAAAACGTTACAAACATTTGGTATTGCCGCATCTGAAAAAGTATGACCTATTAAAATATGTCATAATTTATCCCATACGCTGAACATCGTAGAAGAAAAAAAATTCCAAACTACAAAATTGCCGTTTTTTTGGTAATTTCACATCCCATAAAAACTGTAATAAATTGAATTAAAAAAATCACAAGTACGCCAAACTGTTAGCACTAAAAAGTACACTTAAGCCCGCAAAAAATGCCCCCTCACTCAAACCCGTAGGAGTTAGTATAAAAAAATTATTGGTCACAGAAAATTGCGCTGTGGCGAAATTTCAAAAATAGAAAATGCTTGGAATTTTTTTAACGGTACTAAAATATAGCGGAAACCGTACATGTTTGGTATTGCTGGATGTGTATCAACCTGTAGAATATAGATAGCACATCATGTATACCAAAGACTGAATGCCATAAAAACAAAACTTCCGCAAACATGGCGCAAGTACGTTTTATTTTTACATTTTGCTCCACTTGGAATTTTTTTTGCGGTTTCCCAGTATATTCTATGATAATATGAATAACATAACAACATTTTCCCGCAAAATAAAAGCCCTCATATGTCTATGTAGATGAAAAAATTAAAAAGTTATGGCTCGGGGAAGGCAAGGAGGGAAAAAAACAACGTGAAAAAAGGCCTTGGCGTTAAGGGGTTAAACCCAGGACTTTTTCAGTTTTGTAGGGCTTGGGAGACAGAAATGAATAAGCAGTTCACTGCGCCTAAGTGGAATAGGGGAGGGAGGAGGCAGCAGAGCATGAGAGAAATAGTTTCCCTGCCTGCTCACTGGCCTCGACTGCTTCACGCATCAATCAAACTGCGCTCAGACTTCACAGTGTAGCTGCCGGGTGGTCTCTCCTTTCAGTGGCGTCAGGGCAGTGTCTGATGACGCTGCCCCTGCGCTGCTTCTGATTATTTAAAGAGCCCCCGATAGCCATTTGGATCCGGGAGATTTACCAGCTGTCGCGGGGGTACGGGACATCACCCGTACTTTTGGGAGTCTCCTGGACATTCCAGGACAATTGGTAAGTATGCTTCTAGGTTTACATGCAGCATACAGAGTGCAGGGAAGCCAGGGCTGAAGGCAGTGTTCCTGATCATAGGATCACTTCCCTTCCATATGCTCTGTATTCTGCATGTAAACCTAGAAGAAGTCAGTAAAGTGACTCCTCCAATAGATAAAGTGTATGGACTGCAGGGATAGCAGCAGTCCCTGCACTCATAGCAGAGATGAGGAGGGTGAGTTAGTGTAGTGAATTTTCTCCTGTGGAGAGTGTAGACTGACCTGGTGAGGACATGAACATGATTGCAGCAGTTAATTAGAGGAGCTCGGGTTCTTTGCCAGCACAGCTCTCAGAGGGCCCCTTGGGCTCCTGGGGCCCTTGGGCATTCGTCTACCTTGCCCAGTCATAAAGACGGCCCTGCCGTTCACCTAAACTGACTGCCCAGACAAGGAGAGCTCTAATTAGAGAAGCAGTCAGAAGGCCCAGGGTTACTCTGGAGGAGCTACAGCTCAGGAGGGAGAATCTGTCCAGAGGACAACTATTAGTCGTGTACTCCACAAATCTGGTCTTTATGGAAGAGTGGCAAAAAGAAAGCTACTTCTGAAAGTAAGCCATAAGAAGTCCTGTTTATAGTTTACAAAAACTATGTAGGGAACACAGCAAACATGTGGAAGAAGGTGCTCTGGTCAGGTGAGACCAAAATGGACCACTTTCGCCTAAACGCTGTGTGTGGAAGAAAGTCAACCATGGACACAGCAACCCCAATGTGAAGCAAGGTGGGGGCAGCATCATCCTGTGGGGAGAAGAGACTGGAAAGCGGGTCAGAGTTGATGAGAAGATGGCTGGAGGAAAACCTGTTAAAGGCTGCAAAAGACTTGAGACTTGGGAATAGGTTGACTTACTAGATGGATGAGGACCATAAACATACAGCCAAAGCTATAATGGAAGGGTTTAAATCAAAACATATTCATGTGTTAAAATGGCTCAGTCAAAGTTCAACCTAAATCCCAATCTGAGAGTCCTATGGCATGACTTGAAAATTAGCTGATCTAAATGTTTCGCCACCAATCCTGCTGAGACTAGAGTTATTTGGCACAGAAGAATGAGCAAAAATTCCAGCCTCTAGATGTGCAAAGCTGGTAAAGACATCCTCCAACAAACTTTCAGCTGTCATTGGAGCTAAAGGTGAACCTACAAAGTATTGACTCAGCGGGGCCCAAGACATATGCATGCTACACTTTTCAGTTTTTCAATTTGCAAAATACTTTGTGTTGCTCTATCACATAAAATATCAATAAAATACAGTCAAATTTGCGGATGTAAAGTTTAAAAATGAGAAACCGTTCAAGAGGTAATGAATAATTTTGCAACCCACTGTATGTGGATGCATTCTCTTTTACTTTCAGAGTGGTAACCCTGATCCAGAACTGTCGTACAAGCGCTAGAATGCGCCTGATTTATGACCTGCTGTAGAGTGGGTTCATAAACCAGGCGCATTCTAGACTAGTATTATGCGCATGAAATTTGGCGTTAACACGCAAAATTTCATGCATGTCGCCCTAAATATCTAAAATAATATGTTTGCAAGTTTTCAGATAAGTTCTTTATGAACATGAGGAGGTAAACTATTACACCCAGGAACTTTATTTATTTTTTCCAAAACTTTTTTGACCATCATTTCAGCCGGCCAGGACAAGTTTTTAGTTACAATTTTGTTATCAATGTAAGAGATCCTGTCCACAGTAGTCTGCTCCTTTGTGAACACAGATGTATTGAATTGCTTTGCCTTCTCAATGTCACTTGTGACTAAATTACATTCTTTATCAGTTATAGAACCAACATTTTCAGAAGCTTTTTTACCGTTAGTATATTTGACAAATTATTTGGTATTCGTTTTACTCTTCTCTACAATTTGCTTCTCAATTTCTACTTTAGCTACTCTGATTGTCTTCTTACAGCTTTTATTGGAAAGCTTATAGCTCATAGCTGCAGATGCTGTACCTTCAGACTAATTTTTAAATGCTTTCTTTTTTGCCTTTATTTGTTATTCTTCTTTGTTGTAAGCCACATAGGCTTAGACGTTTAACTTTTTGTACCTGCTCTCCATAGAAAATATATTTAAAACCCTTTCAACACTACCCATTTTATCTTTTCGCTTTTAGGAATACAGTCCCAAACTATTGACTGGTATGAGCTTGTGAGAAGTAGCATTTTAAAATTAAAGGCGACATGTATGATCTTTTGCGCCCAGGTGCCATTTTTTTGCGTGCGTTAGTAGCGTAGAATGCGCCTGAATCTATTAACCTATTCTGCTGTGGGTCATAGATTTAGCGCTTTCTAGCTACTAAGTGACAATTCTGGCTTAGGTAAACCACTTTTAAAGTGGTCTATCTGTTCCAGCAGTAATGCACTTGGATTTGCCGTACTAAACACATAAATGTGTAGATTCATACACATGTACGACACGCCTTCAGCACGCCCCCCCATCTCAGGAGCATTACAAAGTGCCACGGGCACTTTGTAATGCGCCTAACACTGAAGTGTGCCTGATTAAAAATATAGCACACAGGGCCAGTTTTCGGGCTAAAAAGACGCCAAACTACTGGCACAAAGCAGTAAATACATGTCGTCCTAAATGTGTATTTTGTTAAAAGACTCCTCCTAAAATAAAAAAGTCAAAATATTATCTTCATTATTTCCCAAGCTTTCCTTGGGAAATCCACTGGTCTGAGTGCATGATGTCGTGTAAACTCTGCTCATCCATTTTTGCCGCCCCTTTAGTCTCTTGATGTTATATGAGGTATATACACATGAAATCAGAAGTTTACATACACTATATAAAAAGACATATGCATGTTTTTCTCATTATCTGACATAAAATGAGTATAAACCTTTCCTGTTTTAGGTCAATTAGGAATACCAGAATTATTTATATTTGCCAAATGCCATAATAACGAGCGAGAGACAATTTTTAATGCATTTTTTATTCATTTCAGCAAAGTCAAAAGATTTACATCTACCACTAAGAATTACTATCCTTTAAACATTTGGGACAGCCCATATGATGATGTCATGGAAGCTTCTGATAGGCTTATTGGCAACATCTGAGTTAATTAGAGACATAGCTGTGGATGTATTTTTAAGCACACCAAACAACCCACTGTCATCTGTGTGTAACATCATGGGGAAGTCAAAAGAAATCATCCCAAGATATCAGGAAGACCAATTGAGGACTTGCACAAGTCCCTGGATCATCCTTTGGTGCAATTTTTCAGATACCTGATGGTGCCTCATTCACTGTACAAACCATTTATAGCAAGTACATAACAAGATGGAAGTCCCAGCATCAAACCGCCTAGGAAGGAAATGGGTTTCTGTGTGTCCCTGAGACGAACATGCTTTGTTCCTACTGTCAACCCAAGAACAAAAAGCAAAGACCTTATGAAGATGCTGGCGGAAGATGGTAAGATTGTGTCATTATCCACAGTGAAACGAGTACTATATCAACATGTTCTGAAAGGCCACTTTGCCAAAAGAAACATATAAAAGCCAGATTAATGCTTGCAACTGCACACAGGAACAAAGACCTACATTTTTGTAGACATATCCTGGTGTCTAGACCAACCTAAAACTTAACTGTTATGGCCATAATGGACCATTTGTTACATTGATGGAAAAAGGGAGAAGCTTGAAAGCCTAAAACACCATTCCAACTATGAATCAGTGGGGGGTGACAGCATCATTTTGTTGCCGGTCTGTTTGCTGCAGGAGGAACTGGTGCATTTCACCAAAAAAAGATGGGGCAAATCATGACAAAGAAGATTATTGGCAAATACGAATCAATATCTCAAGACATCAGCCAAGAAGTTTAATGCTTGGGCGTAAAGTATCTTCCAAATGACAATAACCCGAGCATACTGCCAAACTGGTTACAAGGATAACGAAGTCAATGTCTTGGAGTGGCCATCACAAAGCCCTGATCTCAATCCTATTGAAAATTTATGGGCAAAGCTGAAAAGGCAGATAAGTGGCATTATTTATTATCCTTGTGTCTGGAAAAGCCCTGGCCTGGCCATCCCCTTCTGGGAGCAGGGGGATCCTATAATGTTCAACCTGCAGCTCTTCTTCGAAGTGATCCATAAAGTCTTCTAGAAACCCGAGGCGCACTTCTTCCGCTGCGTCTTCTTGAAACCCGAGGCGCACCTCCTCCGCTGCGTCTTTTTTGCTAAGTCTACACAAAGGCGAATCTACGATAAGACAGTATGCCATACAGCTTTGCACGCTCTTCTCTGAGCTAGCCTGAAATAACGAGGCTCTCATAGCAGCTTTTTGTGAAGGTCTACCTGGAATAAATAAGGATGAACTGGCTGGACCTCCCAATCTCTGTGGATAACTTCATTATTCTTGCTACAAAAACTGAGACATGTTTCGCCGAGAGGCAGCTAGAGCTCTGCAAGCAATGAGAAACGTTTCAGCCATGCCGACTTCTTCTACTAGCACAAGTGTTTCAGAGGCCTCCACTGCCCTTTTTAAAAAGATTGAAATTGATTATTTTTAATTATTGAAGAATTAAAATTCTCCGATGGTTCCTCATAATAAGCCCATATAAGCGGAGAGAGCCCATGTGTCTGAGGAAGAACATATTCGCAGACGTCTCCAGAATCTCTGCTGGTATTGTGGAAGCCAGGTTTACTTTCTGAAGGACTGTCTTGTTCGTCCAGGAGACTTCAACTCCAACACTTACTGGAGAGGCGGTCCTAGGTAAAGATAAATCCTCTCCTAGTTTGACCATGCCAGTCATGTCTGCTCCCCATCTTGGACCAAGTTTCAAGTTTCTGCCTTCTTAGATTCTGGTTCTGCCATTTCTTTCATTAATGGAGAACTCTTGAAAGGCAGCATCCAGTATCGGACTGAACCTCTGTCCCTTCAAGTTGGTGCACTCGACAGAGAACTATCTTGTTCCTCATGATGCTGCATTCCTCCCCTGTGGCTACAGCTCCACACTCAAGTTCTGAACTGGTAAATGGGCCAGTTCTCCATCAATAGCCTTGAATCTGCTTCCAGATCTCCTCCATATCAGGAGTTTGCTGCTGTCTTTAATTGAGAAGCAAGAAGAGACTATTCCGCCTCATCAAGCCTATGATGGCACGATAGATTTCCTGCCAGACACGACATCTCCTTGAGAAAAGTGTATCCCTTGTCTGTGCCCGAAACCCAAGCCATTTCCCTCTTTATCAAAAAAAACTTGCAAGAGGGCTTTATACATAAGTCATCTTCTCCTGCCGGTGGTAGGTAGAGAAGAAGGATTGATCTCTTCGTCACTGAATCAGCTACCGGGGCTTAAATAAGATCACCGTCAAGAACCGGTATCCATTACCCCGGATCTCTAAGCTCTTTGATTGACTATGTAGATCCAGAATCTTCACTAAAGACCTCTTACATGTTTGTGTCATAGTAAATCTTGATAATATATTGATCTTTTCTTCTCAACTTAAGTCTCATTGTGACCATGTGCGCCTGGTGCTGAGATGTTTACGGGCTAACCAACTCTGCGAACAACTGGAAAAATTTATTTTTTAAACAGACCAGTCTTCTGTTCCTGGGGTACATCCTCTCTGATAAAGGTCTGCAAATAGAGCCTACTAAATTGTCTGCTGTTCTTCAATGGCTGCTACCTATTGCACTTTGGGCAATTAAGCACTTCCTGGGCTTTGCAAACTATTATCATCAATTTATTCCCCACTTCTCTATTCGGTCAGCCCCCTTAGTGGTTCTGGCTAAGAAAAGCTCCAACCTCAAACTCTGGCTGCCTGAAGTGGAAGAAGCCTTTGCCTGTGTTAAAGCTGTGTTTGTCATAGCACAGATTCTAACTCGCCCAGGTCCTGAAAACACCTTCTACTTAAATGTGGATGCCTCTTACATGGGAGTCATAGCTGTTCTCACACAGAAGACTCCTAAAGGCAAGACTATTACCTGCACTTTTTTTAAAAAAAATCTCCTCTCCTACAGAAACAAATTACACTATTGGGGATGGAGAATTGCTGGCCATTAAAATGGCTCTAGAAGAATGGTGCCATCTTCTGGAAGGTGCTCGTCATTCGGTAAATATCTTAACTGACCATAAGAATCTCTTCAACCTTCAGACTGCGCAACAGTTAAATCCCAGGCAAGCTAGATGGTCACTTGTCTTCTCTCGATTTAATTTTCTTCTACACTTTATGCCTGCAGAGAAGGTGAACGTGAATTCTCTTTCCCATTCTTCCAATATTGTTGCACTCGACTCCATGCCTCAGCACATCATCCCTCCAGAGCACTTATTTTCTGCAGCTCCCATCAACCTTCAATGGATTCTTCTGGGGAAAACCTTCATACGTCCAGCCTTAAGGAACAGGATTCTTAAACGGGGCCCCTCATCCAAGTTAGACTGATGTCCGGGAATACGAACATCCTTATTTATAATCGCCCAGCACTACTGGTGGCCTACTCTTGTTCAGGATGTCAAAGATTTTATTCTCTCTTGTTCCACTTGTGCCCACAAATCTTCTTGTCTCAAGCCCTCCATACTACTGCATCCCTTTCCTGTACCCAAGAAACCTTGGACTCATATTGCTATTGACTTTATCACTAATTTACCTCCCTCCTCCAATCACACAGTTATTTGGGTGGTCCCCGATCATTTCTTCAAGATGACATTTCTTGTCACTTCTAGGTCCACTTTCCCATTATTTTTTTACTAAAACCTAACCCTGCAATACACTTTGCTACAACTTTATTCATGAGCTGTCTGGTGTGTTCCTTGGTTTTCACGATGCTGTTTACACACAGTAGTTCTCTATACTGACAATAAATTACATAGTTATATAATTAGGACGGTTGAAAAAAGACATACATATGCTGTAGGTCCATCAAGTTCAACCAAGGGTGGGGAAAACTGTCAATGAACGGAGGGTGATTTTCAGACTTAGGGGGACATATATAAAAACTGTCTTGGTCTAAGACTTTGTTGCCCATAGCAAACAGTCAGAGCGCCCCTTTCTTTTTTTCAGACAACTATATGAAATGAAACGGGAACTCTGATTGGTTGCTATGGGCAACAAAGAAAGTCTTAGATCAAGACAGTTTTCATACATGTGGACCTTAGCTTCCCTTACTGATGAAGACTTTGGAATCCACGAGGCGACAACCACTCTGCCCTAAAGGAAGATTCCATACCTGATCCCACATTTGCCATCAGACTGGATCTAGATGTTTTATACAGCTACTGTACATAGGTATTAATATTATTTAGTAGTAAGTGGTTATCTAAGTCTTGAAACTCTCAACTGTTCCTGCTGTGACCAGGTCCAGGGACGAACATTCCACAGATTCACAGCTCTCATAGTGAAGAAGGCTTTTATTTTCTGAAGATTCAATCCTTTTTTCTCCAGTTGCCCCTTGTCTTTTGAGAATTTTTTTCATGAAATAGCTTTTCAAGAAACTTTTTGTAGGGACCATTTAAATACTTATATATGTTAATTATCTCTATCTGTAGCCCTCCTTTTTCAAGACTAAATATATTTAATTCTTTTAATCTTTCACGTAACTAAGACGCTCTATTCCCTTTATTAGTTTGGTTGAGCTTATTTTAATTTTCTTTAGTTCCATTACATCCTTTCTAAAAACTGGAGCCCAGAACTTAACAGCCTATTCCAAGTGAGGCCGTACCAATGCGTTCGCAAGTCCATGCCTTTTTAATACACGACAATATGCTTGCCTTAGAGGCTGCTGATTGACTTTGCATGCTGTTCTATAATCTACAAGTACACCCAGATCCTTCTCAACAAGTGACTCTTGCAGTTTTTTCCCCTCTAGGCATATCTGGCCTGCAGATTATTCATACCCAGATGAAGAACTTTATATTTATCCACATTGAACCTCATTTGCCAAGTGGATGCCCAAATACTCAGTGTGTCCAGGTCTGCTTGCAATTTATGAACATCTTCCATAGATTGTAGTACATTACATAGCTTGGTATGATCTGGAAAAATAGAAACAGAGCTAGTGATCCCCTCCACTATATCATTAATAAATACATTGAATAAAAGAGGACCCGATACTGAGCCTTGGGGTATACCAGTCATAACCGGGGACCATTCAGAGAAGGAATCACTTACCACCAGTTTCTGAGTAGGACCTGATTACCAGTTTTTAATCCAATTACTCAATTTTATTTCTAACCTGACAGACTTCACAAACAGATGCTTATAAGGGACAGTGCCAAACGCCTTTGACAAGTTTTAAAAGCACTATATCCACAGCCGCCCTGCTATCCGGTCTTCTACTCACCTCTTCATAAAAACAGATCAGGTTGGTCTGACAACTTCTGTCCTTAGTAAAACCATGCTGGCAGTCACTATAATTTATTGTGTCAGCCACGATTCCTGTATATAGTCCCCCTTATGATCGCCTCAAGCATTGTTTCCCACAATAGATGTAAAATTTACTGGTCGTATAATTTACTTGGGGCTAAGACTTGCAGTCTTTATGAGATGGAACCACATTTGCCCCCTTTCCCAGTCACCTGCACTAAACAGTTCCAGAGAATCTCTAAATATCATCTACAAGTTCAAAGAAAAAACTGAGCTGAGCTCTTTAAGAACCCTTGGGTGTAAGCCATCTGGACATAGAGCCTTACTGTAGCTTTACAGTATTAACTAACTTGCTAGATCATTCCTATACTCAGCCAATTTATTACATCAGTTGACAGTACTGACACCGCCTACATCCGCTCTGGGCCTGCCCCATCGGCACTGGCTCCACCTACATCCGCTCTAGGTCCCCCTACTTCAGCACTGACTCAGTTACTTTCTCCCCTTTTGTATACAGTGAGCTGAAGAACCCATTTAGTAGCTCTGTCTTCTCCTGATCCCCAGAGACCAGCTCCCCATTACTGTTATTTAAGGGATTATCCATGCTCTGGCTTTGTTTTTTTGGCATTTATATGTTTAAAGAATTTCTTGGGGTTTGTTTTGCTGTCCTTGTCCCTTTATTTTGTATTTTTGCTGATTTTATTTCCTTTTTACAGATTTTATTAAACTCTGTAATTTTCAGAGGCTAATCCTGTCCCCTCTGATATTTTTTGAATGTTCACTTTTTTATTTATTGCCCTTTTAAACGAAGGTAGAAGTCATGTTGGATTTAATTTTAATTGCCTATATTTGTAACCTATAGGAACACATTTTGCTATATATTTCCACAATGTATATTTAATCCCTTAACGCCAACGCCTATTTTTTTTCACATTCATTTTTCTCTCCTCGCCTTACCAGAGCCATAATTTTTTTATTTTTCATCTGCATAGACATATGAGGGCTTTTATTCCGCGGGACAAGATGTACTTTCTAATTATGTTATTCATCTTACCACAGAATATTCTGGGAAACCGCAGAAATACTCTAAGTGGGTCTTGTATGTTAGATACCCACATAGATGATTGCATCTAAGAAATTACACCCCTTAAAGTATTCAAAACAGCATTTATTAAGTTCATTAACCCATTAGGTTTTTCACAAAAATTAAAAGCAAAGTGAAGGTGAAATTTCAAAATTTCACTTTTTTTTTGCAGATTTTCAATTTTCATCCTTTATTCACTGAAACACTGTAGATGTAATCAAGCAAATGCAACTCAACAACAATTCCCCCAATTTTACCATTTTTAGAGTTATCCCATATGTAGTCCTAGTGCACTATTTGGCTCAACCACAAGCCTCAAAACAGAAGCACTTACTGGACTTTAGGGGGTCTCATTTTCATTACAATTTTTTTTAGATGCCATTACAGATTTGGTAAAACTTTATAAACACCCCTAAAAAGACCCCATACGGGGGGGGGGGGGGGGGGGGGGGAAGGTGGTGGGGGGGGGGGGGGGGGGGGGGGGGGGGGGGTGGAAATGAGACCCCTTAAGGAAAATATCCAGTGGTATAGTAAGTATATCGACGCCGCAGATGTTTCACAATTTTTTTAGCGTTAGGCTGTAAAAATGAACATTTTTATTTTTCCAGCAATCTGCAATTTTAGCTGAAAATGTTTTGTTTTCACAAGAAATCCTGGATAAAAAGCACCCCAAAATTTGTTACACAATTTCTTCCAAGTTCGACAATACCCTGCACGTGGGTGTAAACTGTTTGGGCGCATGGCAGGGCGTACAACGGAAGGAGGGATTTGGCTTTTGGAACGCAGATTTTGGTGGGTGCCATGTCACATTTAAAAAGCCCCCAAAGTACCAGAACAGGTGAAATCTTCCAGAAGTTGCCCCATTTTGAATTCAGCACCTGTCAGGGATCTCATCTAGGGGTGTACTGTGCATTTTGGGCGTACAGGTGTTCCATAGTTTTCTATTAACACTGGGCCATGAAAATGGGGGGAGAAAAACATAGTTCCGCTATTATTTTTTGGGACTCGTTTTTAAAGCGTTTGCCATGCAGTGTAAATGACATGATAGCCACCCCACCCCCACGCCGCAGCTTTGTACTATGGAGTCAGTACAATTGCAATAATACATAATTGATATAAATTTATACTAAGTTCTTTATGTTTATTACATTTTTTTTTTTTTTTTTTTTGTTTTTTACACATAGACTCATAGTCATAACTTTTTATTTTTCTATATATATGGCTGAAGAAGGGCCTTCTATTTTGCGTGATGAGTTGACATTCTTTATTGGGTACTTTGGGGTTCATATGATGCTTTGATCGCTTTTCATCAAGGTTTTTTGTGCGGTGTTTTGAACAAAATACAGCAATTGTGAAACTGTTTTTTTAATTTTTTACAGCTGTCACTGTGCGGTATAAATGATATGCTAGATTTACTTAGAAGGTCGATACGGTTCCAGCGATACCCAATTTGTATTTTTTTTTTTTTGCTTCTTTTACATAATAAAAACACTTTTATCCAAAACGGGAAACACGTTTTTACATCGCCATATTCTGAGAGTCAAAACTGTTTTTATTCCTTCCCGTGTACGAAGCTGCACATAGCCTTGTTTTTTGTGGAAGGAGTTGATGTTTTTATTGGTACCATTTTTAGGGGGACAAGGCTTTTTGGTTGCTTTTAAATTTGTTTTTTGAAAGGCATGGTGGAATAAAATACTGCAAATCCCAGTAGTGTTTTTATCTTATTTTTTACAAGTGCTTCACGTGCATATTTCGTGACAAATTAGTTTTACACTCTGTGAGTCAATACAATTAGGCGAAGCCCAAATTTAATATATTATTTTTTTATCTGAAGTGCTTTTAAACTAAACAAATGTTTTTTATTGTGTAACACAATATTTATGCAATATTATGCTATCTTCTGATAGCCATTACTTTTTTATTTTTCTGTCTACAGAGCCATGTAAGGGCTTTTTTTGCGGAATGAACTGACGTTTTCAATGGTACTGCTTTGGAGATTTTATGATTTTTTTATCGCTTTTTATTTCATTTTACGTGCCGCGAATGCAGGAAAATCTCAATGCTTCGACTGTGTTTTTTGTGTTTCTTTAATGGTGTTCACCATGTGGGTTAAATAACATGACAGATTTATAGGGTAGGTCATTACACATACAGCGATACCAAATATGCGTACTTGGGGCGATTGCCATCTAGAAAGGGGAAAAGGGCAGTGTATGGGTTTTTATTTTATTTTTTGTTTGTGTTTTACTTTTTTTAACTTTGTTTTGTACTTTTCTACCTTTTTTAAAAATTTTCCCCACTTTTTTTCTTTGTAACAGGGATCTTTAGATCCCACAGGGCACAGACAGACATAGCGATGTCACAGACAGCCCAGAAGCCTTTGCTAGACTTCCCAACTGTCAGGGAAGCCATCGAAGTCGCTGCTGCTCCTCCAGTGGGGACATAGAGAGCTCCTGCCCTTATCTTTCCCTTAGCTGCCATGATCACTATTGATCGTGGCAGTTAAGGGGTTAATTGTATGCGATGCAGCATGGGGCCAGCTGTAATATACAGCTGGTCACATGTTGCGATCATGCGGGCCCTGCTTAAGAGTCCGCACAATGTCCAGAGCGTATCCATACGCCCATTTGCAGGAAGTCACTTCCCGCTAGGACTTATGGGTATGTTCAATGTCGGGAGAGGGTTAAAAGTACTAGAACATAACGAATACACTACATATTTGGTACTATTGGAACCATAATGACCTGCAGAATGCAGGTAACAAATCATTCCTTCCAAAGAGTGAATATCATAACAACAAAATCATTGCAAACATTGTCCCACAAAAAAAGCCCTCATGTGTCTATGTAGATGGAAAAAAGTTATGGCTTTTGGAAGGCGGGGAGGAAAAAATTGGAGTGATATTGTTATGACCACATGGTGGGAAGGGCTTGGAGTTAATTTTTTTCAATTCCCTTCAACAGTCGTAATTCAGACGCGTAATACCTAAATATTATTGTTGCCGTGGTCACGTGCAGTGATAAGTGATGGCCACATGATGGGTAATACTATTTAACTTATTCACTTTGGTCCTTTGTAGGTATGGATGTATGAAGGATAGTAAAATAGTATAAAGGTACCTTTCTACTATAGGCAGACCCTATATTTACAGGGACTGTGATATGGTTAATATATTTTAATCATGTTATTTGAGTTCTGCTATTTTAGGGACTGTGATTGGGACCGTTATTTGATTGTAAAATATATTTAATATCATATTATGTGCTATGATTTGGTCATTGTTTGGATGTTCTCTGTAATCTCTATGTATTTTAAGTAAATTATTAATAAAAGAAATTATTTTATATATTTTTCAGGAGTCGAAACAATGACCCAAAATAAACAATTCCATTATTTATAAAATTAGAGAGTGAAAGGTTATATAGGATATATACAAAAGAAGGGTCTAAGCTATTGTGCATAATAATGGACAAGGAGGAAATATGCAATATACAGGAGGGTGTGAATGCCTAATTAAAGGTAGGAACAACATACATTGCTTAAGTACAGTGTACAGAAATGCTCAACCAGCCTATTAGTAGGGAAGGGAGCCCTCACTACATCACACCTCCACCGTAATCCACTAGTCAGGTGAGGAGAGTTGATTACTCCTCCACGTTGAGCTTCAAGCCAGGAAAATACCTCCTGCGGGTGTCAAAGGAGTAGACTTGGCCAATGTTCGTAATGTAAAGCGGGAGGTATACAGCGATATAATTTGGCCTTGATTACCTAGACCTGAATTTTATAGCACATACAGTTGAAACCAGAAGTTTACATATACTATATAAATTCCACGGTTCATGGCCGCTGTCCCCTGCATTGGACCGTCGCCTGTTCGTCGGATGGGGGGGGGGGGGGGGGGGGTGGGGGTCTTTGATAATCTAGAATAATAATACAACATATACTGGGCTCCCTGTGGCAGGGGTCTCCGGCAGCCTAGTGTTCACGGCAATGCCTTGCCTAGTCCTGTCCAGTCTTTTGTATTGTCTTCGCTGGGCCCTATTGTTGTGCACTAGTGTCCTCCATAGGGTACAACGTGCAACAGCAGAACGGCAGGCATTCCTTGCCTAATTATTTGGATTTTTTCCCGGGTGGTGGTGTTCTTTGCACCATTCCTCTTCAAACCGCCAGACCTCCTGAGCTAAAAAAGAATTTTCTGGTCCTTTACTCTGTAGTCCAGTTCATAGCAGTACTGTTTACGTCTCTTGGCTGTGTCCAGTACTGGCTTCCCCATCAAGGAAGCTCAAAAAATTTGGTCTCCAGCATCTTATCTGCTGTTATTGGTAGATCTTTTTAAACCCCTGAGTAGCAGGTCCACAGTTAGCTGCTCAACAATAACCGAGGCTCCTGGCCATCTGTCTGTTGTCTCCTGATGTGGTCCTGCTGTCAGGTCCTTCCGTGGTTCCTGTCCTGTATTGCTCTCAGGACTGTTTCTGATGTATCCTCCTCTGTTCCCAGTGCCTGTACCTGTTGTTTTACCCATACAATCACCAACAAGTTCCTGGCCTACCTGTGGTGACTATTGTAGTACCGTTATCCCAGCCCGTCCTGTATCCTGCTGTACATGTTCAACAAGGAGGTTGACAAAACTGTATACCGAACAACCTGTGATTCCAGCTTTCCTTGACACCTCGGCTGGTCACCAGTACGATGGCAGGTAGGGCCAACGGTCAGGGGTAGCGACCTGGGGTCCCACTGCCAAGTCCATCCCGCTTATGCTGTCGGTGCACTGGTGTCAGAAGAACCGAAGGTCCCCCTGTATTAAAACTCCACTCCCTGGTGTCTGGGTCCACTGTAAATAAAAGAGGGGAGACACCGCCAGGCGCACAAATCAAAACCACGGTCTTACAACACCACCTTCGAAGCCTGCGTGTGATCACAGAGGATCCACGGACCCGGAGATGTCCGCGTCGGCGCACATCGGCATCGTCTGTCCAGCCCGGACTGTTAGCATCGAATTGAACTATAGACCATAGTGCGAGGAGTTCCACCGTATTGACCCTTGGCCCTCACAAGTCTATGAGTGTCTGTCTGTCCACTGCATTCATGGTTCTCGCCAGAGCAGTCTGCATACCATCCAAAGTTGCGCTGGCCTCAGTTGGTTGCCCAGAGCGTAATACTGGCAACTCGAACATTGCCATGGCTCATGGTTCGCACCAGATCGTCTTCACCCGTGCCTGGCTCATGGTTCGCAACAGAGCTGTCTGCACCCATTGCAGATGGCTCAATTGGTTCGCATAACCAAAACCAGTACGTAACGACTGCAACCCGTTGCCTGCTCATGTTTCAGCACCACCGAAGACAAGCGTCCATCCTGCTACAACCGATTGCCCTTTGCTCATGGTTATCGCCGAAGAATCCAAGAGCGTTCCCTGCACCAACCAGTTGCCTGCTCACTGGTTCGCCCAGAAGCTTGCTGCACCCGTTGCCCTGGCTCAGGTTTCGCCCAGGGATCCGTCTGCACCCCGGTTGACCTAAGGCTCAGGGTTCGCCAACCATGGAAAGGGTAAGCGTCTGCACCTGTAGCCGGATGGCTTCAGGGTGTCGCCCAGAGCGTTCTGCACCCGTATGCCTGGCTACGGTTGCGACCCCAGGAAGCGGTCTTGCAAAGGCCCGTCGTGCCTGAGAACACTCAAGGTTCGAACACCAACGATACTGCACCCTTGCCGTGGTCAGAGGTCACGCCAGAGCGTCTATAGCACCCTGTTTTGCCGTTCTCATGGTTCGAACACACTCAGAGCAACATAAGCGACTTCACCCCAGTTGGCCTAGGCATCATGGGTTCGCCAGCCAACGGTCTGCAACCCCCAGATTTTGGCCTGGCTCATGGTTCGCTCCAGAGCGTCTGCACCCTTGTTGCCTGAGCTCATGGTTTCGCACAAAGCCAGAGGTAAGGCGTTACTTGCTACCCAGTTGCCTGGATCCATGTTTTATATGACCCCACTGATCGTCTGCACCCAAAGTTACCTGGCATCATGTTCGCCGACCATAGTAGCGTCAGCGATCCGTTGCCTGGTCTCATGGTTCCCATAGTTATCAGGTATCCCTGTCCGCTGGCTCATGGTATCGCCCAGATCTTCTGCATACCCGATTTCCTGGCTCATCAGGTTCAGCGACCAGATGTCAGTATCGCCAACCTGTCCTCTTGCACCATGTACGCCCAGGAGTGTCAGTATCCCATGTCCGCTGGCTCATGTTAATGCCCAGATGTGTCAGATCCCTGTTCACCTCTGGCTCATGGTACGGCCACGACAAGGTGTCAGTATCAACCTGTTCCCGTTGGCTCATGGTACGAGCCCAGCAGATGATCGAGTATCAACGTCCAGCTGGCTAATGGTACGCCCAGTAGTGTCCAAGTATCCCTGCCTCTGGCTCATGGAAACTGCGCCTGCAAGAGTCAGTCAATAAAAATCCCTGTCCGCAGGCTGCATGGTAAACCCCAGAAGGATGTCAGTATCAACCATTGTCCGCATGGCTACAGGTACGGAGCCCACAAGTGTCAGTATTCCCTGTCCGCTGGCTCAAATGGTGACGCCCAGAGGTGTCAGTGAATCCCTTTACCACATGTCAGAAGACTCAGTGGGTACGAGCCCCGAGTGTCAGTATCCCCCCTATCCGCTGGCTCATGGGGATACGACCCAGAGTTACATAACCACCGGTAACCGCTTGTGCTCAAGGTACGCCCAAGTGTCATTACTCTCCCTTCCGCTGGCTCATTTAACTCCCAAGAGTGTCAGTATCCCTGTTTCCGCTGGGATCATGTACGCCCAGAATTGTCAGTATCCCCCTGTCCGCAATTGGCTCATGGTACGCCCTATGTCAGTATCCCTGTCCCGCTGTCTCATGGTAACGTCACCCCAGAGCGTCCGTTTGGCATGAAGCCATGGTCACCCGAGCCCTATAATGACGTCCGTTTTGGCCTTAAGCTCATGGTCCCAGGGCGCCCAGGAGCGTACCGTTTGGCTATCACATGGGTCCCGCCCAGAGCGTCCGTAAATTGTCCCTAAGCCCATAGGTCCCCGCTCTCAGTAAGCTGTCCTGATTGGTTCCTACACATAGGATCCCCGCCCAGAGCGTCCGTTTGGCCCTAGCTCCAGGTCCCTAGCCCAGAGCAACCAGCGCAAATGGCTAGCATCATGGGTCCCGTACCCAGATCTTCCGTTCTGTTGCCTAGATCATGTCCCGCCCTGAAGGGTTTCCCCCCATGTTTGCCTAGTGCCCAGTTTGATCCTGCCCATTGCACCTCCTTTTCGAGGTGTTCCCAATACTGGCTATTATCAGCCTGTAACGTTGTTTTTTTTGGGGTGCCCCCGTAGAATTGCCTGGGCCCCTGGCCTATGTGAATGTCCATTCCTGTGATATGGAGGGGGAGGAGGGGCTTTTGAGGGGGGGTAACTGGCACGGTCATGCCGCTATGCCCTGGCCTTGGACCGTGGTCGGCCTTGTACCGCTCTGCAACCATAGTCCTCTGACTGGGAGACACTTCCCCTGTGGCAGGGTCACCCGGTCTGGCCTGTTTTCCTGCTATGTAACTTGCCTTTTACCTGGTCAAGTCGTTGTTGCTTCCTGGTCCTGTCTTGTGCAAACTGTGTCTTCCTAGGGCGTGCGCGCGGCAAGCTTCCCTGCCTATTTGATTAAGTCAAGTTTTTTCTTGTGTCTGTGCACCTTCCTCTTCAACCCGAAGGACTCGATGGTCTATAAAGAAATGAAGTAAGTCTTGATCTTTACTCTGTGTCAGTTTCCCATTGACAGTCTGTATTGCAAGTCACTCTTTGTCTAAAGTGTCTCATCTGCTTGCCTCATGCTTTGATCTCTGACCAGCATCTCAGGTCCTGCTGTTGGAGATTATTATACCCCTAGTTGCTGGTCCAGTTGCTGCGTTCCCAAATCTCCGAGCTCCTGCCATAAACTGTCTGTTTGTCTCCTGTGTCTGCTGTATAACCTGCCGTGATTCACACGTCTCTGTATGTGCAACTCCTGTTCCTGATGTATCCTGCACTGATTCCCTGGTCTGTACTGATGTTTTATCCCGTCCAGTTCCTGCCGTATCCTGGTGGTTCTATTTGAACTGTTTTAAGTCCTTCTCCTGTATCCTTCTGTACATGTTTCCTGTGTTCCTGTATACCCCAATTAGTCATTAATACACCTGGATTAATCACGTGTCCTTCACCGTCGCAGTTCACCGCAGGTAGCCATGTCAGTGGGTCCCGCAGCCAAGTGCGCATCACCGCTTATGCGTGCGGGGCTCTGGGAATGACAACCAGGTCCGCATGTAGACTCCGTCTCGCCTTGGCGTGGACTCACTTCCGGCACTAGACCACACACTCGGCCATGCGGATCGATCAGAGGTATCCAACACAACCGGATGTCAGCGTCGCCGATCTCGGCATACTTCTGTTCAGCCTGCCAAGGCACCCGATAGCAATAAAAAGACACATATGAATGTTTTTCTCACTATCTGACATGAAATCAGGATAAACCTTGACCTGTTTTAGGTCAATCAGGATTACCAAAATTTTTTATAATTACCAAATGCCAGAATAATAAGAGAATTTTTAAGGCATTTTTATTACTTTCTGCAAAGTCAAAAGTTTACATACACTTCATTAGCATTTGGTACTATTGCCGCTAAACTGTATGACTTGGATCAAATGTTTTGGCTATCCTTCCACAAGCTTCTCACAATAGTTGGTAGGAATTTTGGCCCATTTCTCCTGACAGAACTGGTGTAACTGGGCCATGTTTGTAGGTCACCTTGTTCGCGCACCTGCCTTTTCAGCTTTGCCCATAAATTTTCAATAGGATTAAGATCAGGGCTTTGTGATGGCCACTCCAAGACATTGACTTGGTTATCCTTAAACCACTTTGTAACCAGTTTGGCAATACGCTTCGGGTTATTGTTCATTTGGAAGACTCATTTCCGCTTTAACTTCCTGGCTGATGTCTTGAGATGTTGTTTCAGTATTGCCACATAATCTTCTTTCCTCATGATGCCATCTATTTTGTGAAGTGCACCAGACCCTCTTGCAGCAAAACAAACCCACAACATGATGCTGCCATCCCCATGTTTCACAGTTGGGATGGTGTTCTTAGGCTTCCAAGCTTCTCCCTTTTCCCTCCAAACGTAACGACGGTCATTATAGCCAAAAGTTCAATTTTAGTTTCATCAGACCACAGGGCATGTCTCCAAAAATGTAGGTCTTTGTTCCTGTGTGCATTTGCAAACATTAATTTGGCTTTTATGTTTCTTTTGGAGTAATATCTTCTTCTAGGCAGTGTGTTTCTGGTGTGCTATACAAGAATACATCCACAGGTGTGTCTCGAATTAACTCAGATGTTGCCAATAAACCAGAAGCTTCCAAAGACATGACATCATCATATGGGCTGTCCCAAATTGTGTAAAGACATAGTAATTCTAGTGTAAACTTTTGACTTTGCAGAAAGTAATAAAAATGCATTCAAAAATTCTCTCTGGTATTTGGCAAATATAGATAATTTTGGTAATCCTAATTGACCTAAAATGGATAAGGTAATGAGAAAAACTTGCATGTGTCTTTTTATATAGGGTTTGTAAACTTCTGGTTTCAACTGTACCACAGATGCTTGTTTAGACTGAGATCTGGGAATTCAACACCTTGAACTTTTTGTCATATACTACTTGCTCGGCTGTGTTTTGCTATTCCATAAAAGTCAATATACTGTAGAAAGATGTGTATGCAAGTTTTTTGCATACATTTTTCTGTTACTTTGTCTAAGGAATCCCATTGTTTTATATGGCACAACTATAAGCTAGAAATGTAGCAAAAATAAACTTAACAGATAATGCATGTCATACAAGGTGGTCTCAAGTTTTTCATTGTGTTCCTATGGCTTTTGCTGTGGTCAAAGAACAGACAACACGAAAAGCTGTGATATTATGATCAAGATAAACTTTGCTACATCTGTGAAGCTTTACCCCCTTTATGATGCAGCTATTTTTTTTATTTTTGGTTTTCTACGTAGTAGTATAAGGGCTTGTTTTTTCAGGACAAGAAGTACTTATTTTTCAATGGTGGTAACAGTATGTAATAAATGATGCTATATTTAAATAACTCCTTTTACAGATGCAGGAATACCAATTATGTGCAATTATTTGTAGGTGAAATGCTTTTTGCGGAGCCACTCCTTAGCTGCCCTGGCTCTGTTTTGAGTCATTGTTCTGCTGGAAGACCCAAATAGATCCCTTTCATGCTCTTACTGAGGAAAGGGGGTTGTGGCCCAAAAACTTTTGTAAGACCAACCATCCTCTCTTTAATTGGTGCAGTTTCCTTTCCCCCTTTGCAGAAACAACCCCAAAGTATGCGGCCATATGATTCATTTTGGACGGGGTTCTTGGGTTTTTTTACTTTTTTCTTCCCCCAAAAAGTGACGATGGGCCCCCCCCCTCCCCCTTTTCAGTGGGGCAACCTGTGAAGCTCTAGTGAACTCCATGCCCAAGAGAGTTAAGGCACTGCTGGAAAATAATGGTGGTTACACAAAATATTTACACTTTGGGCACAATTTGTCAATTTTCACTTAGGGGTGTACTCACTTTTATTGCCAGTGGTTTAGACACTGATGGCTGTGTGTCGAGTTATTTTGAGGGCTCACCAAATTTACACTTTGTATCAAAGTGTCACATCTTTATTGTTGTCCCATGAAAAGATATAATACAATATTTACAAAAATGTGAGGGGTGTAGTCATTTATGTACATATACCGACAGCAACATGTATGATATATGTTCGCCCACTTTTTGCTAGGGATACGTATTTTAACATGTGAAATTGAATAGAAGAAAAGCAAAAACAACTCACTTTATTATTTTCCAATAAATAATAAAATAAAAAAATAAGCCATGACACAAAGGTAATGGATAGATTTACTTTATATACTGAATGAACATATTGTATTGCACTGGGTTGTTGTTATAAGGCACTGAGTATGGTGTTAGGCACTGTATAAGAATAAAACACGAGTAAAGGATAGATAAAGGATAGACACTTTAAAGGGGAAATTTAAAAAAAAATGGGCCCTTTTTTGCCCAAAATATGAACTAATCAACTTGACCTATTTTGTATTAGTTAACTTTTCAAAATGGAGAAGATGAAGAAGTTTTTTTTCGTGTCAAAAAAAAAAAAAGCTTTTAAACTGATTTGAAAAAATTATTATTTTGTATGACAGGAGTACATTTCCCCAAAATTAGTCATTAATAAAAAAAAATATTTTTTTAAACGAGTACATTGTAGTAAAAGTGCATTTAAAAGAAAGAAAAATAAAGATTTACGGCACATGTATGATTTTTGTTGTTAAGTCCCCAATTTTTATGGCTTAAAAATGCCTAAAGGGCCCCTGTTTTGGGAAAACCCATATACAGCATTCATAAATTAGGCATTCTGCATAGGGGCCATTTTGGCTGAGGTATCCCACTTTCCAGCTGAAATGCCCCTAGAAATCCCTTTAAAGGGCCTATAAATCATAGTTCGTACGGTTTAGTCCCCCCGCCCCTGCACGCCTCTGAAATAAACACATTACAAATGCTGTGGGCCTTGTATGCGCCTAGGAGGGGGGTGCGGGAGGGATTTCAGCCAGAAAAAAAAAGGGTGTTCGATATAGGCAAAAAACGCCGAATTGGCGCGCCCCGATCATATATGTTGCCCTTAATGTTTTGATCATATATTGAGAGAATTAAAGAAAAAAAAAACTCATATATTTTTCTTTAGTAACACTCAACAAGTTTCGAAGCAATTTTGCCTTCTCCATTATTTCCTTTTTAATTGGTTGGGTCATAAGAATGTAAGGTAGTAATTGGAGATGTATATGGTTTAATGCATTAAAATTTATGTTATTAAATTTGATAAAGATTTATAAAAAAAAAACTTTCAACTCTATTAATGGTTTCTAATTTTTTACCCACAAACAAATGAATGGTCGGAAACAAAATACTATATTTTGATACCTTACGTCTACACTTCTGCATTAAGAACAAATTAAAAAAGATAGAACGAGACAATGGTTCAGTGGGTATTTGTTCAGTGCTGATGCAAGTAACACCTTCATAGAAAGTGAAAAACCTTAGGATAAAATCACAAAAAAAATGAATATACGTTTTTTTCAATCTTGAAAACATACAATCATTAGAACAATAAGTTACAATACAAGACGGATACAGTCCTATTGCAGGAAGCCTAGGAGAAGGGAAAAAAGTGAAATAGTTGTTTTTATAATTTTTATTTGAGTTCCAAAATTTAAAAAAGGATTTAGTGGAGGACACAAGAGAAAAAATAAAATAAGGGGGGGGGCTTTACAAGTCCGAATGAAAAGTAATTTTCCCTAAGGGGGCAGTAAAAATCATCACAAACAAAAAAGATGGGGCCCCATTTCCGGCATTATCCCCCACTAGCCTCACATATAATCAGCCCCAAGGGTTTTGGGGGATTTGTTTTTTAAAGACATTTGACCTTTTAGTTTATTGGAAAAGACAGAATGCTGAAAACTTCTGGGATGCAATTTGTATTTTTCACCTGTTTATCCTTCTCATAGAAAAATAGGGTGGGTTCTGGTGCCAATTGTCCTCTGGCTCCATATAACAGTCAATGCTTTCATGCCCAGGTTCATTTACAGAAGCTGACGTAAATTTTTTTTAAAACCTTTTTTTAATCAAGTTCATCATAGTTCAAGTAATTCACAATTATATCACATTTTATGGCTATGTCACCAATTTTTAGAATGTAACGTAGAGCACAGTCCAAAAGAGAACCTACAGTATCCTACGGTAGTTGTAAACATACTCTAAATTATTGTATAGCCTGCCATGGTATATGTCAGGATACCTTTTCCAAGGTACACTGCAGGATACAGGTGATGTAGCCCCAAACATGATGTAAATGGGACCTTACTTTTTTTAATTTAAGCAAAAAGCTAGAATTTCTACATGTATGGATAGCAGAGTATAACTTATATCTTGGTCTGCAACAGCCCATAAGGGCTTGTCCCCACGGCACCGGTTTGCGGACGGTTTTTCAGACGGTTTGCGGTTTTGCAAACTGTCTGAAAAAACGTCTGCAAACTTTTACACGGGCTTCTATGGAAAACCCACGCAGCAGTCCCCACTGCACGGGTTTTTCGCCTGGCGGTTTTTCAATCCGCCAGCCACCCGAAAAACATTCAACATGTTTTCGGATGGTTTATGAACATCTCAATGTGAAGGGGGAGGGCTTTTCTCCGCTAATCCCGGGCGGCACTAGAACAGGAGAAATACCGGTCGAATAAACCAACCAGTATTTGTCCTTTACCGTGGGGATGAGCCCTTACTGTACTAGAGTACAAACGGGCTCCCCACTGGTAGTAGATTCAGATTAAAGGAATAAAGTATATCTTAAAAATAATATATTGGTCACCTTTATACTTGGTGTTTGTCTGTGTTAAAGTGAGGTCATCTACATGTTTTTCTGGTATGTAAACAACCCTTTTTGAGTCCAGGTCAATTTTACAGATAGACAGTATTAGAGCTCAGTGGTTATAACAGGAGTAACACCATGAATAAGCAATGTTGGTCCCAAATTCCTACTTATCATCTCCACCTGGTGCAGAAACTTGTTATAGACTGATGTGTCTGCAGGTGGACGAGGAAGATACAAGAATCGGACAGCTGGAGGTAAATTGGGATTTTGCCCAAGTATCATCTGATTAACGGCTTCCAAATAGTCACTTGATATCCTGAGTGAGTTGTTTGGGAAGTTCAGGTAGGATTCTCCTGATGTTTCCAAGTTTCCTGCCACCTGCTTATGCCAATGAAGAGCAACCACTGGATCCCACACAACTGTATGGATGGAGGCCTTGATGCGTAGCTCTTTCAGTAGCTGCTTCAGTTTAACTTCTTGGCCGTGCAGACCACTGTCTCTCTCTACGCAAAGATATAAACGCAGTTTGGCCTTTTTCCAAGACCTTACCATGTTCAGTACACAGGCCATTTGAAGAAGAAATAAACTGCAGGTGTTCACATAAGCGGCACTATCTGGTCGCAGAAGGTTTAATGGCCACACATCTATATATGTCTCTTTACCCCTCAGGCTGCAGACACCAGTTCTGTCAAACTCTGAGAAGTATCTTGCAAGCACAACATTTTTAGACATCTTTATAGAATCTGATATAATGGCAACGTATTCCCAGGGAGAAAAATTTTCTGTGATATGCTTCCTTGCAGTTGAGGTGTATGTAAATTGATGTGATCTACCTTGGTCCATTTCTTGTTCAGTTCTTAGAAGCTCATCTGGTGATGAGCGGGTATAAAACCCCATGATCACAGTATTGGGCCTCATTCCCCCTGTAAAACACAATAATATAGCTCTTGAGCAATCATACAACAATAAACCATGTGTATAAAAACTTGTAAATTCTACAGCCAATCAGTAGTCAAGCTTATTAGAATACGAGATACTGGTATAATGACATCGGTAACAGGCATGTTTGAATAAATTTTAGTTTGTAAATTAATATTTAGACAGTTACAATTGATTGCAAAAGCTTTCATACCCCTTGATCTGTTCCTTAAAAATTACAGCCACAAATTTAAATGTATATGTAGAAAGTATTTGTTAGGTGTAAAAAAAATTATATATGCGTTTCCAAATTTTGGAAATTAAAAAAAATTAAGAAGTTTGTGTCTGTAACGTTTAAAAATGAGGAGTAGTTCAAGGGATATGAATACTATTGCAACCCACTGTACATATAGATCAACCATTTCAAGTTTGTTTTCCTCTATTCATGAAAGGCACATTTTTTTTTAATACACACAGGTTTAAAAGCTACATGCTTTGTTATCCCCTTTTTCAGTGATACATGAGTCATTATTTATATGTATTTTAACATTATATTTACCTTTTTCAGTGACACATGAGGCTTTATTTTTATATGGGTGATTTTTTATTTTTTTTATTACTGGGGGCAGGGCTAAAAGTTGCAGGTTGGCTATGATTGTTTTTTATTTAACCCCTTAACGACCTTGGGCGTATCAGTACGTCCCAGGGCCGCTAAGGGGCTTTGCAGGGGGATCGCTCCGCGACCCCCCCGCACAGCCACCGGGTGTTAGCGGCAAATCGGCGCTAACACCCGGCAGTAACAGCGCCGCGGTGGCTCCGCCCGCTGGCGCTGTTTTTACCCATCAGGCGCCGCGGCAAAGATGGCCGCGGCGTCTGAATTAACGCTGATCAGTGCCGCGCACAGATCGGTGCGGTGATCGGCATAAGCGCAACTATGCTGCGCCGATCCGATCACCGGGCATTGTGGTGGGGAGCCCTGTGAAGGCTCCCGTCACTTACCCTGGCCGGTTTGCCCCACTTCCGTCGGCAGATAGGAAGTGGGGAAACCGCCATCTTTGTACACCCTAATGCATTGCCTATGCAATGCATTAGGTTGTATTAACAATCGCGCCACAGGTGGCCTCAATGTTACAGTAAAAAAAAATAAAAAAATAAAGTTTTAAAGTACAAAAAAAAAAAGTATTAAAAGTTCAAATCACCCCCTTTCCCCATTTTACAAATAAAATCATTAAAATAATAAAAAAGTTACACATATTTGGTATCGCCGCCTCCGAAAAAGTCCGATCTATAAAAATATATATCATTTATCCCGTACGCTGAACACCGTAGAAGAAAAAAAATTCCAAACGCCAAAATTGCGTTTTTTGGTCATTTTACGTCACTCAAAAAATGGAATAAAAATGATCAAAAAAGTCGCATGCATTCCAAACTGCTAGCGATAAAAAGTACACTTCAGCCCGCAAAAAATGCCCCCTCCCGGACGTCCGTAGGTGTGAGTACAAAAAAGTTCTGGGTCGCACAAACGGGCGCCGTGGCACACATTGCAAACATAGAAAATGTTTGGACTTTTTTTCCGGTGCCAAAACATAACGGAAACTCTACATGTTTGGTATTGCCGGATGCATAACAACCTGAAGAATACAGATAACACATTATATTTAGCGAAGATTGAACGCCGAAAAGCAAAACCCCCGCAAACATGGCGAAAATAAATTTTTTTTCACAATTTGTCCCACTTGGAATTTTTTTGCGGTTTCCCAGTATATTCTATAGTATAGTGAATAACACCATTAGAAAGTACATCTTGTCCCCGCAAAATAAAAGCCCTCATGTGTCTATGTAGGTGGAAAAATAAAGAAGTTATGGCTTTCAGAAGGCGAGGAGGGAAAAACGAACGTGTCACCAAAAAAAAACGCCTGGTCCTTAAGGGGTATTATCGCTACAAATATCATGTCTCAGATTATGGAGACAGTAAAAATAAGCACTTTTGTAATTGGTTTGCATTATCTCTGTCACTTGGTTTAGCAGATAAGAGCTTTTCTGTAAATCTGTGTTCTATTTCTGCTGTTGCTGGTCGGACACACCCCCTGGACATTTCCCGCCCCCTAAACATGCCCCCTGCACTGTGATTGGCTGGCTGACATTTCATTCAGCCTGTTGGGATACGCCCCCAGACAGTTAATGCCCCGGCCACGCCCCCTGCGCTGCGTGTTTGACTGCCTGCACACTCTGTGTTTTCTCCCCTCTGAGCTGTTAAAATCGATAGTGAAACCAAAGTCTGCTGGCTCTATACACATCTCCCAGCTCTAGGGTGAATGATCTGGGCAATTACTGGCTGTTTAAGTCACAGATCCCCTCATATAACACAGTATTATAGAGTCTCCAGGGGGAGAGGAAGAGGGGGAGGGCAGACTGCAGCCTGGTAAAAGAGGGGAAGGTGGTGCAGTGTACACTCCTCACATGTCTCATCAGTTCAGGCTGTGTATATAACTGCTTATAGCCCAGCAAGGAGCTTGTTGAGTCAGCCTGAAGCTCTGCAGAAATAAGAAGCATGTAGGAGGCTGCAGATCTGTTCCGACCAGACATCCTTCTGCTTCTACTGCCTAACTCAGAATGATGATGTCACAGGTCTTCAGTGAGGAGAGACACGCCTCCTGGGAGGAGAGACACGACTGCTGAGAGGAGAGACTCGGCCCTGGATTTCTAATTCAATCTCAGAGAATTAGCTGAACAGCACGAACAGTTCAAACGATAAAACTCCTTTAGGATTACAAATCACACAAATATCAATGAATTAACATGCATTAGATTTTCATTTTTAGGGCTTTCTTAGATTTAAAAAAAAATCTGCTGTGATTGTGCTGCAGCCTTTACTTACTCACATCAATGGGGCACTGCGGCATTGAAAACTGAATGCACAGATACTTTTCCATAAACAATTCTTAAATCTACTGCTTTAACAAAGCCCAGCGAAATATTGTAGAAAGTTAGGGCGGCATATATGAAATTTGGCATTTAAGTGCCAGATTTCATGCGCATTATACTGGCATAGAATACACCTGATTTATGAACCTGCTCTACAGTGGGTCATAAATCAGGCGCATTCTAGTGCTTGTACGACATTTCTGGCTCAGGTAAACCACTTCAAACGTGGTATACCTGTCCCACTAGTAATGTGCCTAGAAATGCCACGGCGAAGCTATAAATCTATAGCTTCATACGGTTCTAGCGCGCCCTGCCTCCCGCACACACCTGAAATCAGGCGCATTACAAAGTGCTTCTTGCGCACTGTAATGTGCCTGATATGGATGGGAGGCATTATACTAGTGTGAACAGAGTTGCGCCTAATGTCAGACTTTTGTCGCCGCCCCGTTGCAGCCCTTAAAATCCTAAAATATTGGGTTGTCTACTGTGTAGTAAAAAAAAAAAGATTGTTCTTAACCAAGCAAACTTACAACTTTTATAATGGTTAAAATTAACAAGCACAATTAAAGCAGCCTCAGCAACTGGATTAGACTATCAAATTATGCCATCTAATTAATCGAATCAGTTTAATACTGCAGATATAGCTATAGTCATAGTTACATAGTTTGTAAGGCCGAAAAAAGACAGACGTCCATCCAGTTCAGCCTATTGTACTTTAGTGTTGTTTCTGAGGAAAGCAAAATTACCCATGAGGTAAAAGGGAATTGGCCTATTTTCAGGGAAAAAATTCCTTCCCGACTCCAATCTGTCAGTCAGAATAAATCCCTGATCAACGCCCCTTCTCCAGAATCCTAGTCACTATAACTTGTTATATTATTACACTCTAGAAATGCATCCAGAACCTTTCTGAACTCTGAAGTCACCATGACAAGTTCCTCTGGCAGAGAGTTCCACAGTCTCACTGCTCTTATAGTAAATAATCCCTTTATATGTCTGTTGTAACCTTTCCTCTAGACGTAGAGGTTGCCCCCGTGTTCTGGATACAATCCTGGGTATAAATAGATCTTGGGAGAGATCTCTATATTGACCTTTGATATATTTAAACATACTTATTATGTCCCCCAAAAGCCATCTTTTCTCTAAATAACCCTAATCTTGCTAATCTTTCTGGGTATTGTAGTCCACCCAGTCCTTTTATTATTTTTGTTGCCCGCCTTTGAACCTGTTCAAGCTCTATGTCTTTCCTGTGAACTGGTGCCCAAAACTGTACACAATATTCCATGTGTGGTCTGACCAGTGACTTGTATAATGGGAGAATAATGTTTTCATCATGTGCATCTATGCCCCTTTTAATACACCTCGTAATCTTGTTTGCCTTGGCAACTGCTGCCTGTTACTGGCTGCTACAATTAAGTTTACTGTCCACGATGATTCCCAAGTCCTTTTCCATGTCACTTTTTTTCCCAGTGCTTTTCTGTTTAACATGTAATCATGAAATGGATTTTTCCTCCCCATGTGCATAACCTTGCATTTGTCCGTGTTAAATGTCATCTGCCACTTCTCTGCCCAGGCCTTCAACTTATCCAGATCCCTTTGAAATAAAACATTATCCTCTATTGTGATGATTACTTTACAGAGCTTAACATCATCTGCAAAGATCGATATTCTACTGTGCAATCCATGTGTAAGGCCATTAATAAAAATATTAAAGAGAATAGGGCCCAATACTGAGCACTATGGTACCCCACTAGTAACAGGGATCCAGTCTGAGTATGTACCGTTAATCACCACCCTTTTTTTTCTATCATTGAGCCAGTTATTTACCCATTTGAAAACATTTTCCCCCAGTCCCAGCATTCTCATTTTACTTACCAACCTTTTATGTGGCAGAGTATCAAATTGTTTACAAAAATCTAAATATATGACATCCAATGCCTCACCCCAATCCAGTCTAGAAGTAACCTCCTCATAGAAGCTGATGAGATTAGTTTGACAGGACCGATAATAAACCCATGCTGGAACAGCGTTATACATTTATTTTCAGTGTTATTTTCAGTGAGATATTCCAGTATAGCATCTCTTAAAAAGCCTTCAAGCATTTTACCTACACCAGAGGTTAAACTTACTGGCCTATAGTTTCCAGGATCCTTTTTGACTCCGTTTCGAATATTGGCACCACATTTGCTACGTGCCAATCCTTTGGGGCGTGCCCTGTTATTATACAGTTAATAAATATTAAGAATAGGGGCCTATCTATGACAGTACTTAACTCCCTTAGGACACAGGGGTGTATACAATCAGGACCTGGCAATTTGTCTATTTTAATTTTCTATAAGTCGGAGATGCAACATTTACTCCTGACTGTACACCTTAAAAAACAAATCTAGCAACAGAATTACACGGAAAAATGCAGAACCTACCTAATCCAGAAATAAAGAGCAATTGCTGAGCCCCATATCTCACAGAGTCAGATAATGTCAGGTTGACAAATGCCTTGATGTTGAGTTCATCAACTAACTGTAGCCAGAAGTCTGTTTGTGTCTGAAGAGGGTCAGAAGGCAGCACATCTACAAATAGGAAAAAAAAATAAAACAGGAGTCAATAATGATAAAAAAAATGACAGTGGTAGCATCCATTCTCTGTGTTCGCACCAATTTAATCCTCACTATTAAGAAATTCTCCTGAAGAAAACATGCAACACCTTGTATTTTATTAAATTGGCCACAGGAGCCATTTTATTAACAAAATAAACACATTCCAATACCATATACAAAATGTACATCAATATATCACCCACAAACCCAAAATGGTGGCAAAGCTCCTCGAAGTCCCAAAGGTTATAAATAAAAAATTCCCGAGCAATAAGCTAACCAGTTACCTCTAGCCCATGAGCCCTGGCTCCCTGGCTCAGAGACACCAATCGCTAGCCAGCCATGCCCACTTTACCAAAACACAGAGAAGTTCAGCTCCATCAACTGCAATCTTCACACCAATATCCCCACATTCAGACTTCCTCAGGTCTCCCTTACCTGTCTTTCTCCAGCCTGGGAGAAAGTGCCCTATCCAGCTCAGTAGCAGTCCTCTGTCTGAAGAGCCCACCTGTTTTAAATAAAAGCTGGTGAAATTGTCTCAACTCCAAAACCAGACCTTCTCCAGGTCTTATATAAGCCAGCCAAAACCTGGCCTGGATCTAGGAATGTGGGAGTGGCCATCCCACCCAGCTCTTTGACCACTCCTGAAAGAGCCGGCCCGGATCAGCTGCTACAAGTAGCTATTCTCACTATTAAACAGGTGCCAGTCACCTACTGACTGCCTATTGCTGCTGACACTAATAAATAACTGGCTTTCACTTCACTAAGTGCAGGCACCTATGTAACACATACTTTCCATCAACCACTTTCTTTGCTTTAGTCAGTCTAATGGAAATATATTAGTTTGTTATGCAGAAGGAATATGGTAACACAGCATTTCTTTTGTGCCAAGGTAGGGATAACCTCTTTTATCTAGTTACATGAGATATTTTTTTAGCTTGAAAAAGTCTCATTTAAAAATCGACATTGGGGCATGGGAAGTTGAAGGGACCTAATATACCCAGAAGGCAGAAGCTAGGGTTCAGAGGAAACAGTACTCCCATCAAATCATTCAAAAAGGTTATAAATATGCTCAGTGCCCCCATACATAAGTATATTGCCATATTAAGTGAAAAAGATCCTGTTTTATGGTACTCTTATGACAGATATCTTTTCTATCTGGACAATATCTCACCACCCTTGCAGTAGTCAGCTATACTAAATGTATAATGTAGACATGAGTGGCTCTAGTACGATATCTTGACAAAACCTTTTTAGACACAAGCAAATCATCCACTTAACCATGCTTAGATATTTCACACATTTTATCTCTACCTTAGTTCTACTCTGGGAAATTATCTTGTCTTGGTAGAAGGAGCCTTAGGCTGCGTCCCCAGGGCAAAGGGACAAATACTGTTCGGTTTATCCAACCGGTATTCGTCCTGTTTTGCGGCTGTCCCCATGGCCACAGAGGGGACGGCTTTTCTCCCTCCACATTCACTTACACATATTCCGTCCGAAAACAGGACGGAAGAATGTGCTTGTAGAATGGTTTGCGGGCAGCCCGCAGGTGGAAAAACCATGCAGTGGGACTGCTGAACGGGTTTTTTCATAGGAGCCCGTTGTGCTCGTTTTCGGCCGCTTTTTCAGGCGGTCTGCAAAACCGCAAACCGTCTGAAAAAACGTCAGAAAACCCGTGCCGTGGGGTCATGCCCTTACTGACCAAAAATACTCCATTCAATATCTGTTAAGAGCCTTGGTTTTAATTTTAGGCCAGCCTGAGTCCTTACCGACAGTGTACCTTTCTAATTTGCTATAAGTAATTTGCTTATATTTAATACAGAGTAAATTAAATCAATATATTTGACATTGGTGGGTAGTGAGGTATAGCAGGTGAATAGCTCTGAATATTTTCACATAATCAACACATTATTAGAAGCGTTTATATGACTTACAGTATATTACCCCTGCCCCATGTCAGGGTGTCATGTGTCAAACATCATTGTACAGATCAGGCATTTCCGTATTTGGTTACCTCTACATGACTTTATTCGGAAGAACGCATTATGGCCAAAGTGACCTTTGTCTCCACAGTATTATCAATTAATTGATTGAGGTCCGGGGAAGACTTCCTTTTAAATAGAAGAGATGATTTGCGCTCTTAAAGTGCCAACTTAGCGTAATGACTAGCTGAATGTGATTGCTAAATGAAAAGCACTTTATAAAAGATAAATCCACCTTTTTAATGTTCTTTTCATAAAATACTGCTTATTAACCTAAGATCTGCAAGCCTACTTTACCAGGTTGTCATAGCAACTTGAGAGAAGTGAAGTCTCTTTCCTATTCTCATAGAATGAAGATGATTAGGGTAAATTTACATGTGGCGGATTTGTTGTGGATTTTACATGCAGATTTTTACATGCGAAATTCACTGCAGAAGTGGATGCAATTTTACAAATAGTTTCCACATGCCGCAGAATTTCACTGCATGGATATTGAGCTGTGGTGTAGATTTTTGAATCCACAACATGCAAATTTCTGATGCATATTATTTATATACTAGTATTTGTTTAGAAGATTCACTATTGACATTTATGGGGGAGTAACATATTCAATTTTGCTGCAGATTATCTAAAGATACACAACAAAACCCGGTTAATCATGTAACATAAAATAAATAAAAAAGCAGTATACCACCATCTCCCCTTACTCATCTCCAGCTGCTCGTCTGTCAAAGCTTCCCTTTTCCCCTGCTGGTCGTTATTTAGCAAGCTCCAGTGATAACACACTATGGGGTAATGCATCATCTCTACAGCGGTCACACATATCGACACGTTTCTGCTGGGGTCCAGTGCAGAGAGACCAGCATGTGACCAGGCAAACAATGGCACCGAAGAGGCAGAGGATTGTTAAGGTGAGCTGTTTGAATTCACTGTGTGTGGATGTACCCGTTATGCAAAACTTTCATAGTACAATATAGAAAATAAATACCCTATGCCCATAGTGACCATTTAGCTTTGCATTGTTAGGCCTCGTTCACACGGCTTATTTCAGAACGTATTTACAACGGATTTCCGATGTAAATACGTTCTGAAATCAGTTGAAAATCAGTTGCAAATACGTGCCACTAAGTGTGGCACGTATTTGTAACTGATTTCCCGACGGATTCACCATCTACAATCATTGTAGGTGGTGAATCCGTCCGGAAATAAATGACATGGAATTGTTTTTCCGTCCGGATTGCCGTCGTCAATCCACGGCGGCAATCCGGAACGGAACTACGCGTCGTGTGAACGACGAGCCGTATTTTCTATTGAAATCAATAGAAAATAGGCTGTGACTTATTCGGACGGATTTGCCGACGGATTGACGATCGTCAATCCGTCGGCAAATACGCGGCGAAATAAGCCGTGTGAACGAGGCCTTAAAAGGGAATTCTTATTTACATTTAACCCTTTAAAGTCTAAGCCTGTTTTGGACTTGAGGACAAAGCCCTTTATTTTAAAATCTGACATGTATCACTTTAGCGGAAAATAACTTTTTAATGGTTTTAAGTATTCGTGTGATTTTGAGACTGTTTTCTCATGATACACTGTACTTTAAGTTAGCAATTAATTTTGGTTGAAACAATCCTTGTTTATTTGTGAAAAATACCAAAATATTGTGAAAAGTTTGAAAAATTTGTAATTTTCAAAGTTTACAAACTTCTGCGTATAAAACAGATGGTCATACCCAACAAAATAGTAAATAATGAATACCTACTTTATGTTGGCATCATTCTTTAACCCCTTAAGGACCCAGCATGTTTTGACCTTCCTGACACAGCCGTATTTTTGAAATCTGGCATGTGCCACTTTATGTGAGAATAACTTTTTGACACTTTCACCTATCCATGTGATTCAGAGATTGTTATCTCATGACACATTGTGCTTTAAGTTAGTAAGAAATTTTGATCCATGCAATCCTTGCTTGTTTGTGAAAAATATCAAAATTTCATGAAAATTTGGAAAAATTTGTCATTTTGAAAGTTCCAAAATTTCTGTGTGCAAGACAGATAATTATTCACCACAAAATAGTTTATAACTAGCATCTACCATATGTCTACTATAGGTTGGCATCAATTATTAAATGTTTATTCTTTATTTCTTTACAACATTAGAGGGCTTAGAAATTTAGTAGTAATTTCTCACATTTTCAAGAAAATTTGCAATATACGTTTTTTTAGGGAACAGTCCAGTTCTGACGTGGCTTTGAGGGGCCTGCATGTTAGATACCCCCATAAATAATGCCTTCTAAGAAACTAGACCCCTTGAAGTATTTACAACAGTGTTTAGGAAGTTTGATAACCCTTTAGGTATTTCACAGAAATTAAAGCAAAGTGGAGGTGAAATTTCAAAATTTCACTATTTTTGCAGATTTTCAATATTTATCCATTATTCACTGGAATACGGTAAATGTGACCAGGTAAATGCAACATAACATCAATTCCCCCAGGTCTGCCGTTTTTAGAGATATCCCATATGTGGCCCTAGTGCATTATTTGGCTCAACCATAAGCCCCAGAATAGGAGGAGCACTTACAGGACTCTGGGGTCTCATTTTCAATACGATTTTATTTAGGTGCCATTTCAGGTTTGAGGACACCCTAGGGTGCTAAAACTTAATAAACAACCCTAAAAAGACCCCATATTGGAAACTACACCCCTTAAGGAATATATAAAGGGGGTTTGCAGTGAGTATATAGACCCCACAGGTGATTCACAAAAAAATGTTTAGCATTAGGCTGTGAAAATAAGAAAAAAAAGTTTTCCAATAATCTGCAATTTTAGCTTAAAATGTTTCATATTTACATGGAATCCTGGAAAAAAGAACCCCAAAATTTTGTTATGCACGTTCTTCCAAGTTCGGCAATACCCTACATGCGGGTGTAAACGGCTGTTTTGGGGCATGGCCGGGCTTACAAGGGAGGGAGCGCTATTTTGCTTTTGGAACGCAGATTTTGGTTGGGCCATGTCACATTTGCAAAGCCCCCAAAGTAGCAGAACAGGTGAAACCTTCCAGAAGTGGCCCCATTTTGGATTCGACACCCCTCAGGGATCTCATCTAGGGGTGTATTGTGCATTTTGGGTGCACAGGTGTTCCGTAGTTTTTTTTAGCATTGGGCCATGAAAATGGGGGGGGAGAAGCAGTTCCGCCATTGTTTTTGAATTCCAATTTTATAGCATTCGCCGTGCAGTGTAAATGACAGGATAACTTTACTATGGGGGTCGGTACAGTTACATTGATATAGATTTTATATAGTTTTTTCTGTTTTATTACTGTTACACAATATAAATATGTCTATAAAAAATTGCATTTTTATGTTGTCCTATTCCGACAGCCATAACTTTTTTATTTTGCTGTGTGCAGAGCTGTGTATGGGCTTGTTTTTTGCGGGATGAGTTGATGTTTTTATTGGTACCATTATGGGGTGCATATGACACTATGTTCACTTTTTATTAAGGTTTTTGTGAGACATTTTGAACAAAATACAGCAATCTTGGTAGTGTTTTTTATTTTTATTTTTTATAGCGGTCACTGTACGGTATATATGACATGCTAGCATTACTCAGCAGGTTGATACGATTACAGCGATACCAAATTTGTATATTTTTTTGTGTTTTACTGCTTTTATACAATAAAAACACTTTTATTCAACCAGGAAAACACGTTTTTGCATCGCCATAGTCTGTGAGTCATAGCTTTTAAATTTTTCCGTGTTTGGAGCTGTATAGGGGATTTTTTTTTTTTCGGGATGAGTTGACGTTTTTATTAGTATCATTTTTGGGGGGACGAGGCTTTTTGATCGCTTTTAAATCCATTTTTTTGAAGGCAGGGTGGAGAAAATACTGCAATCCTTGTAGTGTTTTTTAATTTTAACAGCGTTCACCGTGCAGTATCCGTGATAAGTTAGCTTTACTCTTTGGGTCGATACGATTATGGCGATATCCTGTTTATATAGTTTTTTTTTATGTTGAAGCACTTTAAAAAAAAAAAAAAAGTGTTTTTAGTGTGTAAAACAATATTTATGCATCGCTGTCTTCTGAGAGCCATACATTTTTTATTTTTCCGTATGCAGAGCTGTGTAAGGACTTTTTTTTTTGCGGGATGAACTGACATTTTAATTGTTACAACTTTGGCATTTATAGGAGTTTTTGATCGCTTTTTATTCCATTTTATGTGCTGCGGTATGAACAAAAATCTTAATAATGTGTTTTGTTTTTTGTTTGTTTTTTTACGGCGTTTAGCGTACGGGTTAACTAGCATGATAGATTTATAGGACAGATCGTTACGCACGCAGTGATACCAAATATGGGTACTTTATTTATTTTTGATCTTTTTTGGGGCGATTGGCGTTTGTAAAGGGAAAAGGGCGGTGTACGTGTTTTTAGTTTATTTTTCGTGTTTGTGTTTTACATGTTTTTAACTTTTTTTTACTTTTTCACATTTTTCTGTTATTTTTCCCCACAGGGGATTTGAATGAGAGATCTTCAGATCCCTCATTCAATAGGAATCAGTACATAGCTTGTTGCTATGACTGGTTCCTATGGTAACTGTCAGTCACGATGCCGGGTCATGCCCACAGGGCACGGCCGGGCATCGTGACGTCACAGACAACCCGGAAGGCATTCTTTGCCCCCCGTGCTGTCTGTCAGACACAGGGGCTGCCGGGCACGATCCCTGCGCTGCTGTCGCCGACAGAGACGCAGGAGGAGCGATCTCCTCCTGCGTCTCCTTAGTTATTGCGACCCGATGGTCGCGATAATTAAGGGGTTAACCACCACCCCCCGGAGCGATCTCGGGTCGCGGCCGATGCTGCGGGATGTCAGCTGTAATATACAGCTGACACCTCGCGCCTATCACACGAACTCTGCTTTAGCGTTCGCGCGATCCTCAGGACGTATGCATACGTCCAGGTGCGTTAACCCCCAGACGACCTGGACGTATGCATACGTCTAAGGTCGTTAAGGGGTTAAACATTCTTTTATTTTTTTAGGACATTAGGGGCTCTTAAATTTTGTAGCAAATTTTAACATTTTCACGAAAATTTGCAACAGATTTTTTTTAAGGACCAGTCCAGTTCTGGAATATATCCAGGGGTATAGTGAGTATATCGACCCCATAGGTGTTAGACAAATTTTTTCAGTGTTAGGCTGTGAAAATAAAAAATTAAATTTTTTTCCAATAAAATGCAGTCTTAGCTGAAAATGTTTCTTTTTTACAAGGAATCCTGGAAAAAAGCAACACAAAATATGTTATGCAATTTCTACCAAGTTTGGCAATACCCTACATATGGGTGTAAACTGCTGTTTGGGTGCATTGCAGGGCATAAACGGGAGGGAGCGCTATTTGGCTTTTAGAACGTATATTTTGGTGGGTGCCATGTCGCATTTACAAAGCCCCCAAAGTACTAGAACAAGGAAAACCTTCCAGAAGTCACCCCATTTTGGATTCAGCACCCCTCAAGGATCTCATCTAAGGGTGTATTGTGCATTTTGGGAGCACAGATGTTCCATAGTTTTTTTTTAGCTTAGGGCCGTGAAAACAAAAGAAAAACAGGTGTAGTTCCGCCATTGTTTTTTGGGGTTCATTCTTATAGTTGCTGTTTAATCTAATGAACAAAACTAAAAATGTTCTTGGGATTGAACTTTCCTTGTGCTTTGCATGATATAGCACAGGGAAATCTTACCAGCACACTACTTTTTCAACTAAACAAATCTTCTATGAATAGATTGGCACTATTGGCAATGGCTAACAGAGTTATTACACCATGTCGGCCAAACTGTGCCAACATGGTAGATGCAGAAGCACATTCTATCATTCTTGACGTTGTATAAAATATCAGATGGTTCTTCACATTGCCAGCAAGATATAACTGTGTAAATGTGCTCTTTAGCAGGCTGAACACTACCAAATTTAACATACAAAGATACAGGAAATGAAGATTCAGCATTTTGTCAAACTTCACTTACCTAACTCTTCCAAACTCACATGTCCCAGAACAAAAAGGCCGCTTTTCTTTAGGTCGTTGGCAAAGGTGATCAAGTTTTTGTGGCTGCATGGATTGGAAATTAGTAAGAGTATCTGAGGGCGCCAGAACTTGACGTGATCCTTGCGTACGTCTAGCATGAGCAAGTACTTTCTGACCTGCAGAATGTAGAAATGTAGACCTTTTTACTTTAATAGGTCTAATGAAGACACTGTTTTAAGTTGTTGTATGGATATTTCACATAGACAGAAGATTTTCTCTATATTCTAACCATATACAAGGAGTTTATGGGAAGCACATGAGATCCACGTGGTTCAAACCTCACACATTATTTTGACTGCATGGCCTGGACAGAGGGGGACATACAGTAGTTTCAATGTGCTTGACCTGTCCAAGCTGTGCAGCTGAAAACTGCATTGCAAAATGGTGCCTTTTCACAGTACAACCATGTGTATTTTTATTGCAAGGTTTTCAGCCCCAATGACTTATTAACAGCACAAGAACAACCTATATAATAGATGGTGTATACAGACTGTGGTGTATACAGAACTTGGTATACCTTCCAAGTTCTGTAGGCATACAGTTGCCATTTATAGTTCTATGAAACCATTTCAAACAGTCTCACTGAATATACTGAACATGGTGTACATTTACCTGTACATTTTGGGTGTTTTCCTTCCTTCTAGTTCACTTCTGTACATGCACATGTTCTCGCTATAGCAATGAACTGGGCAGACTCTTCCTAGTCTAGAGCTGGAGAATTGTGCTATGTACTTTGACCAATCAGCTGTCTCCCTGCGTGTTGCACCCCCTCTCACAGCATGGGTCTCACAGAGACGGAGAGACTACAGCATGGCTGCACCATCCCTTCACAACCCTCTTTCTTGTGTCTTCTGTTACAGTTTTACTGAAGGCTTATTTTTAGTGTCTGAGAAAGTTCCTGTACATTTACGCAGAGCTGGAACGTAAAGGAGTCCAACTTAATATGAAAACCTAAAGCTAGGCTACACCTGCACTCACTGCAACTGTGTTAAAGGGGTTGTCTCACTACAAAGATTAGCTTTAAAAATGTAGGGAACACTAAACAAAGACTTTTTCAAATATATTGCTTTGTTAATTTTTTTTTGTTGAGGAGCTACAAATGATTTTATAATCTCTGAGGGCTCTCAGGTTTCTCTAGTTACCGACCTGCTTTGCTCCTTCTTCCCCGCAGTTTGTTTTATCTGATATCAGGGAATGATGTCATCACACAGGTCCTGGCACAGAACTGCTGGCAGCCTGAGAGCTTGTGTGCTATCTGATCTTTCAGACAAAAGACACTTATTACTACTGTTTACTTTAGCTTTCAAGATTTTCTGGACCTGGGAGCAGGATATTTATCTAATCTAGAATAATTAGCAGAAGTCTGAATACAGTTTATATGATAATTACCCACTGCCTGACAAGGAAGTGACACTATGCATGAATGAAAGAATGCATCTGGCTCTATGAAACAATGTGGTGAGACAACCCCTTTAATTTCCTGCTCATTCAACAGCACATTGCAGCTGCAGCAAATCAATTACTTCAGCGGTCACATGCTATTATTATCTTGATGTCACAGCTCAGGAAGTGAACAGCATGCGAGAAGTGATGTCTAGAGAATGGGCCATAATTACTGCACTCATGCTGCGACCAAAGAACAAGACTTAAACAGAGATTGGTGAGTGCAAAGGTAAGTATACTTTTTTGCCTTATTATACATGTATACCATATTTTTATTGCTTTAATTTTAGCTTGGACAATCCCTTTAAGGAAAGTGTCACTTTCTGATAACAAAATATATTGGAAAAGTAATAGGCATGGCTTAAAGTTCTGAAGGCTTCATGAGCAGGATATGGTTAGCAGGCTGTGGAAAACTGCCAATATACCAGCCCAACTTTAGATCCATAAACAGCATCTCTATTGCACGTACAGTTGAAGAGCTACGTGGTTGGGTCCACAAACAGTAGACTTTTTCAGCTATGGATATTGCTAAAATCCAAAGCCGACATATGGTAATTCTCCAGCAAAGTTTCCATGTGATAGTAGATTTTTTTCTATGTACAATGATTAAGTTACTACAGGTTTTACTCCTATACATTGTAGGGGGTCAAATAAATGGTGAAAATAAGTGGCATGTCTGCAACAGAACGTACATTTAAAAATCAGTAGCTTTTTTGACATGTGAATGGGGTTTTGAAAACAACATATTATATTGTAAATCCGCAACAGAAATTCACAGCAGTTCCACTACCTCTAAATTTTATGGAAGTAAAGAACCAATTTGACTTATCCCAGGGTTTGCTTGGAATGAATGCTTAAAAAATGCCTTTTGAATATAGGCGATTGTGGTCCCCTAAAAAGGTAATAACATTTTTACCATAGCTGAACGGTCAATTACCCAAAAAATGAACGATCGGATAGATTAAAAATTAAAAAGTAATACATAAAAAACGATTGCAAAAAAAAGATCAAATCTAAACTTACAAGAAAGAAAAATATAAGGCCACATCAGAAAATGATCTTATCAACAAATGTGTATGAAGTACTGAGCAATTGCTAATGTTGTAGAAATGATGTATGACAATGGTAATTTATGCAATCTATGAAAATATAGCCATTAAAATAAACTGCACAAACTTTGGCTTTGAACAATTTACTCCACAAAAATGAAACACATTATATAGAAAATCTAATAAACATTATCAAACAACATAAAACACATTATCTGTCCTAGCACACAGGAAGAAGAAGGGTTTAGGAATCCTTCACTTTGACATCTGAATAAATAAAGATTTTTTGATCAGACTGCTAAACACTATACAGTATTTGGATCCCAATACAATTGATTGCAAAAAAAGGTTTTATCCGTGTGTGGGTTAAAGGGAGTTAATGGTTTCTTTTAAAAGACCCTTCCATTATTTGGGGATTAGAAATGTACATTGCAATTTCTTACTTCATGATACATGTATGTAATAAATATGTGAAAAGGATAAAATTTCAAAAGCAATATAATTTTTTTTCACATGTTATTAAAAACTGAAACCCGTGTGTTAAAAGGGGGTTTTATCATTTATTTAAATGGTCTTCAGAATAAAAGGGACAGTGAAAAAAGCAACTTTGCAATTGGATGTAAATTGCAAAGCTGTTTGTTTTCCAGTCTGCCTCTTTCGTTTTGTGTAAAACACTGTTCCCCAGTGCGGTCGGATTCCTCCTCCTTGCATTTCATTGGCTGCCGGCTCTACTAATTTACATTCTGTCTGGCCCCCGGTCGTATTCACGGGAGCGTGCATTCCTGCCTCTCTCACTCAGAATAAGGGGCCGGCAACAATTTCGCTATATACAGCCACCAAATCCTCAGTGACACTGAAGCTGCTTCTATAATCAGAAAACAGCAGAACTGTGCCTTTGTGCCTTGTGTAAACATAGAAGGGAGATGGATCTGTGCTGCTCTGGATGAGTTCATAGAAGACTGGATTCAATTGTAACAAACCTCCAGCTGTGAGAGGAGAAGAGATCAGTGCTCTGAGTTCATATAAGACTGAAGGCCGGCCTTTGGTATGTAAACAGCCCTAACAGAACACCACTCCATAGGGAGAGTTCAGTGACATCTGCACCCAGAGCGCGGACGGGGGGGGGGACGCACTGACTCTGGAGCGAGCATGAACAGTGAAGGAGGGGATGATGTCATCCCCCTTCAGTTAAGAAACTCCCAGCTGGGAGGGAAAGAAACGTCCCTAGATTTCAGGAACTGAGAGAATCAAGCTTCAAGAGAACAGCCGAACTGATGAAGCGATACATCCCCTTTAAGCTATACGTTAGACCTGCACAACTTTGCAAAAGGAGGGGGCTAAAACCGCCCAGGAACAGAAATGCCTCTAGATCAAATGCTGGGAATGCCCCCAGACTGCCTAATTTTAGGTGAAGAGTGAATTGCCACTTAGACACGGAATGGCACTTGGATACAGGACTTCTTCTTTCTGGCCTCAGCCTGTTTTATTGAGGCACAGGTTTACAGCAATCACATAAAACAAAACCATAAACAATAACCCTCAGCTGTCTGGCCACTAACTAAATACGTATAGTTTTCCTTTAATACCAGTGGTCTGCGCCTACAAAGTCCCACCAACCCAGAGTCCTCACCAGACCCCCCCTAGTTCAGGCTCTACTCCAACCTATTCAGAGCCTCCTCCTCAGCTCTGCTGTTGCTCCCAGCTCCAGGTAGCTGACCACACCCACTGTCTTCCTGTAGGACCAGGCTGTTACAGACCTGGTAAAACTTGGAATGTGGCACTATAGCCATTCTGGGAATCCAGCCCATACGTAGCTGTATCACAACCATACTAATAGCTACTACACGTGCCAGTAACCTAGCATTAATGACCCCAAACCGCTGGCTTACTCCCACTGAAGCCAGGCCCCTCGATGGCACACATGTGGTGCAGACCACCTGCTACAACCAATCCTGTGACAGAAACCTGCGACCTACAGTCCCTATATATATATATATATATATATATATATATATATATATATATATATTATATATATATATATATATATATATATATAATATATAGTCTGTTGTTTAATAGGTAGTAAGAAAGTTGCAAGAAATTAGAATTTTTCCCAAAGTCCACCCACTTGCTAAGGGAGGAAGAGACAGTCACATTCCAAATAACATGAATTCCGACATAACGTCAACATACGCATTAGTTGGAGCATTGCTAATATGACTGATTTCTCTCTAATAAATGCTCATGCAATTTGTTTACAGCTTATGATATACATTACTTCTATTTGGATTCAATAAAAGTTTTGCTAGGGTGAAAAGAACAAATAATGGTTTATACCCTCTAATTTTTTGGGGCCCATATAATGTAAAGGAATAAACCCTATTCCCTAAATATAAGATGTAAATTTTAAAAGCGTATCTGAACTGCCCAACACAAAAAATTAGCAAGGATTTTTCATTTATAGCACTGTTCTTCTACGGTGCCAATAAACAACACATATGGGTAAAAAATTTCCGCTCTGGCCCCTTTCCTTTTAAAGGGGCCTACTAGGGGAGCTCAGGCATGACAAATTTGCTTTTTTCAAAGGGGGAGTTTCTTTTGTACTTGATTATAGGTGCAGGCACTCAAGAGGCAATGATGAGCTATTAATAAAAGTTATGCTTTAGCCTTGCAGAGATCAATTAGGGACAGACTGGAGGAGGCCAAACCGGGGAAAAAAAAGGCGGGCAAAGGCGTGCCCAAAAACCGTGGGGGGAAAAGGAAAACATGGGTCCCAAAATTCTATCAGCTCAAATATAGAAAATGGCTTTTTAAAAAAGGGTTTCTCTAAAAGTCAAAAAAACCCCCTGCCCATTCATAGCTCTCATGACAGCCATGATGTGATGACACCTGAGCCTCTTAGATTCTGCTCTTTGAGTGTTTTCAAGCAGGTTTTCTTCAAGACTTCATCTCCCTGTCTATGCCTCAGTGCATGTTAAGCATTCTGACTGGTTTTAAAATTTAAAGCTACAGGGGGCAGAAATGCAAATAAATCCGATTAATTTATCACTGGGAAAAAGGGAACCTTTTAAAAAAAAAATTTCCTTTTCCCTTTTTTTTCTGCTGTAAATAAAAAACTTCCACACTTTAAGGAAAATTTTAAATTTTCCCACAAACCTTTTTTTCTCAAGTATCAATCACTAGATTTAATTTTTCTCCACTACCCTGACTAATAACCCCGACCCGGATTCATTGGTGAAGTTTTTTTACCGAAGGGGGTTCACTCAATCACAGACATTTTTCATAGAGACAATAAATTTTTTTGGAAATTTCTATAAAAAAATTCCCAAAAACCCCTTTTTATTGTCAGAAAAGTACCCGTTTTCTTCTTTTTAGCTTAACCCTTGTCAGCCCACCCAGCTCCCCTGGGTTTAATTTTTCCCCCTGTAAAAGCTACCATCCCATGTGTTCCATCCCCCCAACTTGTTTCCCCTAAGGGGAGGGCCAAAAACCCCAAAATCCAGGGTTTGTGATTTGGGGTTGGGGATTCAACAAAAGCATTTGCACATCAAAGGGGTAGTGCAATGGGTAAATTCCCTAAAACATTTTATCAAAACAGCTAGATGTTCCTAAACAAAATGGTTCCTTATATTTTTAAAAGTGCCCCTCCCCGGGTTTTCCCCGAAAATAAGACATCCCAAAAAAAAACCCTAGTCATTTTTTTTGCAATTCAGAGTTTGGCTGCTTTTCTGATTTTTGTGATGAAATCACTACAGTATTTTAAATAATTTATGTTTTGTTCAATAAAAATTTGTGAATTTTTGTTCAGGGAAAAAATAAAAACCCCCCCTGAAAATAATCTTATCTCTTCTTTGGGACAAAATTAAATATAAACACTTTTATTTTCTGGGCAACGGGTTTAGTGATGTCCGTTATTTATTTATGATCTGATTTCTGCACCTTTCATGTCTGTAAGTGAACACCATCAGCCCTTTTTTGTGTCTGCTATCAGTTCTAAACTCATGTTATCATTCGTATTTTGTATATAAATCTTTTCTATGCTTTTGGTATTCTAGCTTCTCCTCTATAACGTGGTGTGTTAGTGGGAAATTTGTAAAAATTGGTACTTACAGCAAAGGGCGAGACCCTATTTTGAAGGTTCAGTTTTACAAAGGGGGGGCCCTTCTTAAATCCATTGGCAGGGGCCCCCCATTTAAAATTAAAATTCTTCGCGCCTTGCAATACAGTCAAAGCCCATATTTTTCGGTACCTCCAACCCAAATAATATCGAGCCGTCTTAACAGAATTATGGGCCCCTGGGCCTAACACTGCATGGGCCTTGCCCACATACATGACATCAGACTTGGCCATGCCTCGACCCCTACTCCCCCAAACACACCCTTTACATGCCACTCATTTGGCCATTGGCAGCCTGCAGCCCCACAAAACTGTCTGGGAGGGCAGGAACCTTTGGTCCCTTCTGCACCGGTTTTTTAAATGTTTGTACACCCTAAAAACACACAAACATTAAATAACAAATCCAACTAAGGGGTCCAGGGGATGTTTTTTGTATTCCCCGGAATACATACACCCCCTTGGGGCCCCTATACTTGTGGGGCCCCCGGGCAACTGCCTAGTGTGCCCAATGGAAAAGATGCCCCTGCTAATATGGCATTTATCTGCTTCAAGCCTGTACACCCTACACTTATTATTCACAACTCATAATATGCTGAATCCAAATCCAATAGCAGCCCAAAAGGTCCACAAAAAAAAAATTAAAGTTGAAGAAGTCAAATACGAGGATACGTACGTGGATAAAACTTTGTGTTTGACCATTAGTTCCATGTTCAATTAACACCACCAACCCTCATTAACATAATACTTTGTTAATCTAAAAAAACAGGTATTATGACAACAGGTGAAGGGGTTGTAGTCACAACCGGGCTTTAGAGTCTAAATGGGAAGTAAGGTTTTTT